>MCJB01050297.1:0-31045 GCA_002018475.1 Nicotiana obtusifolia
TGGTTGCCCACGTGGTGTCCCTTTCAATCATGATAGTGTCCTTGTGTAGTGGGTGAAACCCACACACGTTTGGTAAAAGTCTTGCAGAGTCAGTGAAAGTACTGCAGGTTAGGTGAGGGGTCTGCACGCAAGGTTTGGTCAGGACAGTGTCATTGACTTTTGAAGGCAGGCCGGTGCAACGGGCATATCGGTCATCACGAGGTGGGGTTCGAAGTGAACCATCGATCATCATATCGGATCTGGCCCCAGCTCCGGTTCCGAGCTCGACATCGGATATCGGTCTGAGCGTCGGTCGAATGGTCCGACATCGATATTGGATGTCGGTTCGAATGTCGATCCTCCATTTCCCATCTGTATGGGATGTTGGCTCGATCTCCGATCATATGGTTCCGAGCATGAACATGGGACGCCGATCTTGGCTTCGAGATTCAACCTCGATCTATTCCTTCATAAGAAAGCTGATTTCGTCATACACAACTGTATTCATACTTTTATAATAAATTAGTCTCTATATACGTGCGCTTAAATTTTTTATTACTTTTATGATATCGCAATAAATTAAAGTTATTAAAATATTATATACAAGAAAAAACAATTACTTTGAATATCAATATTATTAAAATTTGCAAATTATTATAGCATTAGACAATGTCAAGAACTATGTAACCTGCAAAAATGATCTATATGGTTAAGTTTAGATAGTATTTATTCTTATTGCATAATAACGAATAGATCATCGTTACTGGTTAAGATGATATGCAATCATAGGAATTCAAGTATTATGTTAAGGTAATAACTTTTCTTGTAATACATTTAAGTATAATATTTGTTAGAAATTGCATATTTGGTTATTTTTAAAAGTTAAAAATAAAATTAACTTTTCGACATTAATCTTACTCGATTACTTATCAAGGAGTGTAATTAAAGGTTTATTCACTTGATGGATGACTGAGTATTTTTAAATTTACGACATCTACCTATAAATAAAATATGTATTTCAAATTAACAAAATATTAAGAGTATGCATTAGCTCGTAGGTCGATTTTCGTTGTCAAAAACCTTATAAGATAGAGACGAAGGTAAATATTACATAACCCATTTTCTTAATAATATTAAAAGAATTGACTATTTAGTAGACGAGTAACTATAAAACATACTTGGTGGCTAGTATATATGCTTTCGCTAACTTTTTATGACTTTTATGGCTTACTTTCTTTACTTATCTTCTCGAAAGAAATTCTTGTCAACGTTAAAATATTTTACAACAACATTCTTCTTTCCCCCATGTAATCCTTAATAATGTAAATGAATGTTTTATGCTAGTGCAAGAATTCTTTGGAATTAACAACATGAATTTAGATCACTATCTTTATAAACATGTCATTTTGTAAAATAATATTTTAAAAATAAAAATAAATGATACATGTATTTTCTGTGGTGGTCTAGTTTTCTTGTGTGCTAAAATGATTAGGCTTACAATCAAAGAAGTTGCTTAAAAAGGTAATATCAAAATTGATTTAATATACATTTTGTTTGAACTCGTGTGAGATAGATTTTTGTAGGCGACGATGATAATATAAAATATATCCCGAATTTACAACGTGGAATAAGGCTGATACTAAATCCTTAATATTGCTAAACAAACATGAACTAAAGTAAAGAGGTTACAGAATAAAGATTCGTTGTAATAAGAAAGGACAATTCTAAGTTTTTGGATTAATTTGAAATGGAAATGATTCCAAATTCATCGTCAATTCACCAAAATTCAGGCAGAAGTTTAGTGGAATCAAAATTCGGCATATTTGATGAAGTTGATATCTATCCAATATGCATTATGCTTTTGAAAATTTTTAAAGATTCTTAGGGGCATAAAATTCAGTCAATTTTTCGAGAATATTTTTATCGTTCAAGATTTAGCGTTTTATATTCGTGCTTTTATAATAATATATAGATATAGATGAAGCAATCCTATTGGTTGCAAAAGCAATAACTCGCCTCCAATAAAACATTTTGAGTGTCCTTGACCAACTGGCCCTTTTTACTTCTATCATTTTGTCATCAACACTCGTCTCATAACTATAATTCTCTCCCCCCNTTCCCTAGCTTTTCTTTTTACCATCTGTAACTTCTTATCTAATTATCATCAATGTTCTTATTGTTTAGTCAAAAACTGATTAAACTAATGACTAACCATTAAAACTCTTTTTGAAGTTTATAGAGAGAATATATATAAAACTATTCTTGTCAAACTCTCTGATATTTTTTATATGTACGCTTCAACATGGAAAAAAGCTTCAAATATTACTTTTGTTTTTAACTTAAATTCGTTACTAAGTGCACCATTTTTACTGTGCAAACTATGCCTTATATGAAAAGAGAGGAATCTTAAATGTTTTTAAGACAAAGCAGAACTCATTGCTGGCACTCGGTGTATTAAAAATAGATAATGTATTAGATAATTTAATGTATTTGATACTTTCTGTTAGGGGGTGTTTAGACCGAATTGGAAGATCGCACTAACTCGAAAAGTCAAATCAAACCGATTAAAAAATCAGATTAAGTTCGGTTTGATTTGGTTTGTGTTGAGTAAGAAAATTCGAACCAAACCGACATATAAATATATAATTTTTTAAACATATTTTTAAGAGTTTATATAGAATTTTCTTCAAAAAATATCTAGAGATATTTGGGATTCTCTCATGGGCTGTAATATTCAATAGAACTATGAAGTTCATTCATTTTTATTTACATTAAATAATGGATTGTATCACTTTCTTATCAAGTTTTATTGAAATACGTCAATCATCTTTTTGTTCTTCCATATTATGTCAAGATTTCCTATATCTTTTTCAAATTTAAAATAATATTTTGATAATTTAAAATTAAGTATAACATATCATTATTTAGGTATCATACTGATTTTTATGTTTAATTATTAAATTCGGTTAACCATAAAAGCGTACATTAAGAGAAAATGATTGTTAGACAAATAAGATAATAACTATATGTGTTACTAAAAAGAATTATAAGAATATTTTAATAACTCATATATTTGTCATTTTTTACTAAACAATATATTAAACAAATCAAAACTTTATTTATAACTTTAACAAATTAAAATTGAAATAATATTCATGTAACCAAAAAATTCGAAAAATCCGAAAATTTGGCAAAACTGAACCTATCCAAACTAATATAATTGTTTTGGTTTGGTTTGATTCGATAAAAACCGAATCATGCTGGTCTATGTACACCCCTACTTTCTATAAATAAAGTTGACGATAAGTTATTGCTTAAACATATGAAATGCTCTCTAGGCAGACAAGTTGAGTTTCGTTACATTTCTTTTACATGAGTGTTATGCCTTTTCCAGTCATGCGATATTAAAAGGTTACAAAATTTGTCCTTGAAGATCCAAAAGTGCATTTAAAGACTACAATTAAACAAAAGCTTGAGATGATTTCAATTTCTTCAAATGTTTACAAGTACTTCTTCCCTCAAAGGTGAAAGGGCACATAATGTTCATCTTAAGAAGAAACATTTTTAATCTTTGAAATGACTATATTTAAAGGTTTGAGTACGTTCCAGATCAAGTCGTTGGACCCGATAGAAATGACGCCAGGTAGTTACTCTAAAGGCTTGTTATTTAAGAAATAGTCAGTTCGTCCTGAATTTCAGTTTTTTAGTTCAACTTTTCAGGATAAAAATGTCCTTAATTGTCCTAAAGTTAAAATATTTAACTTAAAATTTCAGGACGCGATAAATACTGGCTAATCTCTAAATAGCATCCCTGAGAATAACTATCTGTGCACTTGCCTCTTGGACTCGTGATGAACGGGCCACGCAAAACTAGTTTCATCAGAAGACTGAGCAAATAATGACTGTTGAGATGTGCATTTCAGATCGTGTTGGGGCGGGTTATTTGGTTGGGTCTCGTTGTTTAAAATGAAAGGTGCGGTGGATTTTTTACACTCAATCAGATCGTGCCACGTGTGATTTTTAAGTTTTGAAGAGCATTTAACGTTTGGGGTTAATTTTAATCCCAAAGTACAACTTTAAGGTTATTTTTAATAAGAAACTGAAACGGAGAGTAGAGATAACTTATTTTCGACAGTAGAAGGAAAAATATGTCTCATTTCAAACTAATCATATTTGTCTTTCTCTCTCTCCTCCTATGGGGTAAGATAGTAAGAGTTATAAGGAAATACTCCCTTCGATTCGATCCACTTTAATTGATTTTTTAGTTGTTTTTATCGATTTTTTAAGGAATTCACCTTTTAGCACTAATAATAAAATTGACCATATTAATCTTATTTTCTTCATTGAAAATATAACATATACTCCTAGGCTCTTTAATTCAAGGGTAATTCTGAAAAATAATATTTGAAAAAATTAAATGTTGTAGACCACAGTCAAAAAATTAATTAAAATGGACCGGAGGGAGTATAACTTATATAGGAGAATACAAAACTCGGAATTTGGCCAAGAGAAACTACACAAACATCCATCTTTTGAATGACAAACCAACTACAAGCTGCTTAGAATCTATTTTTCTTTCAATGAAAACTTACTTACAGTTTCGACATGTTACGAATATCAACTCCGTATTCACCTTTTTCATCGTTGAAGGAGACAATCTGCATTTGATAGGGTAAAAGGGTTCTATATAAACTAGTCGAAAGGTGTAATGCATGACAAAATGTATTACACAAAAGCTAGGCTCATCTTTATTTGGTTCAAGATTACAGGAAAAGAAGAAGAAAAGAAATTGCTTGTTTGATATTGTTGATGGGGCGGTTGGGTTGTAGGAGTAATTGGGAGGATTACATTGAATAATGATGGCAGTGTGAAGACTCAAATTATAGATGTGAATATTCGGGATACAAGGTAAACTAAGACCTACCACCTACCTCAAGCCTTACCACGGGACTATGGAGCATCAAACAAGGGCTACAAAGATTTGCTAGGAGTACTTCTTGCTAACAGTGTTGCTTATGAAAGATTTTAGGTTTTCCAATGTACCAAAGATAAAAACAAGTATCAATCAACTATGCTCCTGTTCTAACCTGTATATTTTCTTATAATAGACAAACCTTACAGCAAACAAGGAGCAACTTTGGATTCATAGCTGAAATACTGAAAGCACACTATATTCTAGTTTAACTTCTTCAACAATCAACGGAAAAAGTAGCACTTGCTGAAAAGCTCATAGACAATCTGAGCATCTCCTTCATAGGCTGGAACTCAGAAGAAGTTGCTTGAAGAGCACATTGACACTCGATCTGGTGCGCCTGTCGCATGGCTTCGTTAGCGAAAGAGAATTTCTGCACCTGTACAATTTACACCACGATTAACCAAAAGCACGATAAGGCCAAAGCATGTCAGACATTTATTAGTAAGAAACATGTTGTATGACAGGCAGGTATAAGTTACGTTTCTTTGCAAGCTTTATGAGAAGCAGTTTACAGCTCAAGTGAAGTAAAACAATTAATTCTGGCTGGTTATCATAAGACAATTGGGTATCACAAAATATGAAAAATAAATAAAATGAAACTACTGGAAGTTAACACATCAAAAACTAGAATAGTTATAACAAAAGATCGATTTACAAAGCGTTAAAACATACTCCAACCAAAGTTTTACATGTCTGCTATTTTTTTAATTATGATTCAGGTTCTAATAGCATTTTTATAGTTTTCTGAAAGCTTTTGACTAGCCAAAACTTAGCAGAAGACTAAACAAACTTTTCTCATTCATCTTGTTTCAGCCAACACTCAATCAGATATGTAGACATATGAATTTTATGTTTGCTTTATGCAAAGAGGTTTTGAACAGTAAGGGAGAGAAATGAAAGCAACAGCCGAGGGGGCATCTTCTTCGGGATCACAGGAAACTTCAAAGAACAGGAATTCTTTCCTTTTGTTTCCACTTAACTTTTGAACGTAAAGAAACTTAAGCTCTTGTTAATTAACGTATTCCTCCCCTATCCCTCCATTCTCAGATTCATGAAACTCGTGATAATTCTTCCACTTTCTTTCCTCTCGCTTCCTTTCAATCTAGAACATCTAAGCAATCATCAAGTCGCTTTAGACCTCCTGTTTACCGTATAATTCTCTAGCTACTCCACACGGTGGCAAAAAAAGAAGTAAAGTAGTTTAGTAGTGATTGAGAGTAGCCTACAACAACTATGCATCAGTCCCAAACAAGTTAGAGATTCGGCTATATGTATCCTCACTAAACATGTTCACCATTAAAATTTATCTCACGCCAACATAATACAAAATAAAAATAAAAATGAAAAGGATTAGAAGTTCTCTATATTTCCTACATAAGAATTTCCAAAAAGACTAAAGACTCCTAGAAAGCATTAGCAATCGAGAGTATCCTACTCATGCTATTTGATATTTCATCATTAGCTAAGCCAAGATGCCTGAAACTTTGTGTTACTCTGCAAAAGTGAGCACCAACTTCCTCTCTTCATTCGCTCTAGTTCTTATTTGGCAAGCAGTGACATTGAGGGATTTCCTAGAATAACATCCAGTATCCTTTTCTTTTATACAGAAAATAATATCCAATATCTAATTACTTGGTGCCACACTTTCAGACTTATCTGACTAATCTTGCAATCCATCCACATGTGATACTCATCCAGCTAGCACATAGAAGGAACTCTGCACACATTGCCAACATTGGTATTTCTACAAGTACCCTACAATCTAATCTTTGAACGAGGCGTTGTGAAGCCAACTTGTCCTCCTTCCTACCTCTTTGCACCTTTCATTTGCACCAAGTTTCTTATCTAGCTCACCTGGCTATTGGCTGAACAGAGACTATCACTCATCCCTCTATTAGTTTCTCTGTATGCCATAGTAACTTCATCGTCCAGAACCTTAATTGCACTTTATTGTCCGTGAACATTTCTATGAGACTTCTTTCCAGCATGTATCAAACACAGCACAAGGCCCTTAAACAGTTCGAAGTATAGGATATAACTAATTCAGTAAGAACAATTTAATAAGTTTATATGAATTTCTACTGTCAAGTTTTTATCATTCAGTATATATTTGCTTTTTAGGTTTGATCATTAGAAACAACTTTTAGCTATACTTTGATCATAGGGGGTGTGTATATTTAATATAATCTTTAGAACTTTAGAGATGATTCAGTTTACATGCAATAAGACACACTCTTTGCAGGTAGCAACATACATGTTTTAACTAACTTAATTCTGTACTACCAAGCACAGGTACCAATATCACTTATTGAGTAGCAAATACAGCACGAAACCTGAACTTGATAGAATAGCACTAAATGATACTACTTATTTACTCGAAACAAACTGAGAAGTTGTATGGATGGAAATTTCTAATTTCTACTTTTTGTATCCACTTTTTTGCAGAAATACCCTCTTTACATTAATAAAACTATTTCCCTAAAAGAAAATATGAAACTTTCATATATCCAAGGAAGCTGAAAAAATAAAATCAACAATCATCACGCAACTAGTTAAAGGTCTGATACATATTATCTGTGAGCTAAGGAAATCTATTGAGTGAAATCGTAGACATATATTGGCACCAAAACTAAAATAAACTTTCAAAAATAAACCCTCTGTCCAAATTTGTTTGGTGATTTGATTGGGCAAGTAGTTCATGTAAGAAACAAAGGGCAATCCGGTGCACTAAGCTCTCGCTATGTGAGGGGTCCAGGGAAAGGCCGGACCACAAGGGTCTATTGCACGCAGTCTTACTCTGCATTTCTGTAAGAGACCGTTTCCACGGCTCGAACTCGTGACCTCATCGAAGTAAAATATGCATAAATACAAAAGAATAGCCTTATTATTACCAAAGTACTTGTTTTCGTGCCGGTGGGATCCACAAGAAAGTATTAAAATCGATTCAAAATATATAAAGGTTTAAATCTATCGAATGGACAAAACAGGAAAGATTTTCAATCAAATTAGGAAGGAAGGAGCAGTGCTTAATAAGTAATTGTCATGTCAGTACCTTGGCTCAAAAAGCTGCTTTGTCAATGTGTTTGGATCAAATGTCTGTTCTTATTATAGCATAATTACAAAATAATATATGCTGATCTTAATTTTGGGACATTTTGCATTTCCTATGCTTGTTTTAGCTGGCAGGAGGTTTGCCTTACACAAGCAAAACCTCAATAGGAGGGGACTAGTGCTATGCAGCAGATGCTATTTGTGCAATTTCACTGCAGAAAATCCTTCACTACAGTACAATGGGAGATATTTGGAACATGTTTTGTGCCTCTGGAGTCCAACATGTAATGTCTCAAACAGCAAAAACTTCTTTTGCTTGGACAGATCAACAAAAAGACTGGCAAATCCTTATTGCTGGTGATTTTCCGAGGCATAATGGAAGGAAAGAAACCTGAGGCACTTCGAAGGAGAATTCACCACCAAGCCCAAACTCAGAACAAAATGTCTCTTGAACCTTTTTGTTAAAGCAAATTGAACACTGTAAATAATGTAAGATGTTTTCTGATTTTGTTTGCTCCTCATTTTATATAGGAGCTACAACAGCTTTTTGTATGCTTTGTATCCCCTAGCTGCTTTCACTAATACAACCACAATTACTTCATAAGAAGAAAAAGGACGTGGTAGGAGTGATCCATCCAAGATTACATAGTTGTACCCATCCAATCCTTCAGATCTACTAGTGCTCTAAATATTTATTTAATATTGAGAATTTTTTTCAATTATCTACCAATTATAGATCTTAAGGGTGCTAGGTACAATAAATTATAGCATTACTTACCTCATTAATTATCTTTCCAAGACTGGAAATCATGGAAGTCTAACCTCTGATTGAATTGCTTCACAAACAAAACACTCAGATAACAATCATGATGTGTAGAGGTAGGTGGGAGTAATGGATCCTATTACAATAAGCTCGTGGTCAAGGAGGAGTTGGATTTATGCACCTTTCAATTTAAATACCCGCAGTACGGACAGTGTTATTTTTCACATGACTGGCAGTGAGGGATACGATTTTTACAGTCGAAAGTTTGAGGAAGAGGATGATCACACAAGTCAGTTGGAGTTCTATGTGGACGAGTATGGGTGAAGACCTGAATCACCACCCTCTACATTGTCAGTAGTTTACTATGGAGATTGTTTGGACTATAATGAGTGATGCCACGAACTCTCAAGGAGGTATTGTTTCAGCTGAACTTTTAGATGAGGAAGTGGACCTTTAGAAGATGGAAAAGAAGACGTCGGGAATGGGATGCTGCCCTGATAACACTTTTGTGGGTTGTATGAAAAGAGAGAAATAGGAAAAAAATTAAAGGAATAAAGAATGATTTTGTATAATTAAAGAACAATCTCTTATTCCATATTTCACTTTTAAGCGCATTCATGAAGTTCCAATTTGATAGAAAATTGGGTGTCTTTAGTAGAGAATCGCTCTTTTCTTTTTAGATTCTCTATTTGTTTTAGATTTTGTAATTCTTGTGGTCTGCCTTTCCCCGACCCCACTCATAGCGCAAACTTAGTGCATGAAGCTGCCCTTATAAAGAAATTCATGACTTAACTTAGATTGATATTTCCTTTTTTTCTACTCCTAACCCCTTTTTTCTATTTTTCTTTTTGGCTGTTGCTCTTCAGTATCTTTGGGAAGGAAACTTATTTTATTACAAGGATCAAGATTTAAACACCAAACCAAGGGGAAAATGGTAAGTGCCGTGGTCCCTATCAATATTTCTGGATTGCATTTCTGAATTAATAAGATGAATGTGACTAAGAACAAAGCAGTAGAGGTTTCATCGCCAATATCTAAATTAGAGCCTCTGATAAATCATACAAATCCATTTTCACCATACCTTTTCACAAGTTCCTAAAAGATGCTGCCACAGGTTAAACCTATTGCTTTCTAATCCCTTGATGAAAAGTAGATCACATGACAAAATGAATCTCTTTGGCCATAATATTTTACTGACGATTGTATAATAACCTCAGGAAATCATTTATTGTTAGGCAAAGGTCAAATATATACTTGTACTTTACATAAATGTCTAGATATACCCTCCGTTTGAAATTTGGCTCAATAGTGTCCTTGCCGTTAATCTTTAGGGATAAAATTACCCCTAGTCACTAACGTGGCTTCCGGTTAACACTAATTAGTCCCAAAGTGTGCTAAGTAGCACCAATTAGCCACATGGCTTTTTGTCAAACTCTCCCTCTATTTCATTTTTATTTTTCTCTTTAGCAAAAACCTTACCTCTTCTCTCCCGTTTCCTCTTTGGAAATATCAAAAATCCTTATAGACAAGATTTGATTCAATGATTAATACAGGTAATAGAATACAGATTTATGGCATGGAAAGAGGAAAATAGAATGAGGGAAGAATGTTTTCATACGAAAGAAGCCATTGTGCTGAATAAGTTTATGTAATTATTCTTAAATTTCTCATTTTCAATTGTATAAATTTTTGTGAAGAAATTGATATATTTATTTGGTGGGTTTCTAAGATAACTGTAATTTGCCAAAGTTCTCTTTTCTTTTCTATGGAAGAAACTTATTCAATACTTTGTTGGGTTTGTTAGTTTATGTAACTTTGTCTTAAATTAATTTTTTTTAATGAAGAAATGGTTCAAGAATTTGTTGGGTTTGTAAAAAAGTTAAGATTAACGGAAGAGAGAGGTTGGAACATTGCCTACAATGGCGGCTGCTTCTCTGAAATAGAATACATGGCAATGGAAATTTCATTCCAAGCTATTAGATTTCTTCATTTTCTAGATTCTTGCTTAGTTTTTTTTTTAAAAAAATCTAAATTTGTTAGTTGGTTCTTTACCATAGAAGGTTGGATTTATTTGGCAACAAAGATAATAACGGCGACAGAGGAGGAAGAGAGAAGGTGTGGATGATAAGGAGCAGGGGAGGGTAGGAAAGTAGTGTAAGAGAAACCAGCTATGGCAGTGATGAAGAGAAAGGGAAGTCCTCTATGGAGGAAGGGAGATAACTGATTTGGTAAAAATAAGGAAGATGTTCGTAGGAGGGTTAAAGAGTTTGGATCAAAAATTAAAAACTAAAATTAAGCCACATGGCAGTCATAGATGTTACCCCAATTGATTAGAGGCTAAATAGTCTTTAATAGTGAACGGTTAGTGACTAGGGTTATTTTTAGTTAACAGCAAGGGTATTATTGAGCCAAACTTTAAACGGGGGGGTATATTTAGACATTTTTTGTAAAGTACAGGGGTATATTTAGCCCTTTTCCCATTATTGTTTCGTTCTGGATGAGTAGAAGAAGTTTATATGTACATCAACCAACTGCACTCTAAATTTCCTTTTGGGAATGGACTTGATTCACTACAAGGTTAGTTGAGGGTAGCAGCACAATGGTAATTGGATCCACATCTCCTCCAAGAATCTACTCCCTCTTTGTGATGTAACTACACGTGATGGGTTAAGTGTGTGCAATCAGTATACAAGATCCTCGGTAAACGTTGAAAATTTGCTTAAGATAGAAAAAGAGATAGCCTCAGTCACAGCTCCACAGGGAATTGAGAATATAGAAAAAGAGATAACCTCCTTCACAAACTCTACAGGAAATTGAACTATAACTTAGCATGCCACTATCTTCTTGTCCTTTCATCAGTTTTTCTGTTTCTCATCCAAAGGACAGAACTCATATTTTTAGCTACGCAAAAATGGGACCATGTAAGATCTAGGTTCTGGTAAACTGTCAAAACTATAAAAAGAAAGTGAAAAGACAAAGCTCATGTGAAATGATGTTCTTCAACCTGAATGACTGAAGCTGAATTGATTTCAGCTACAAAATTCAGTTGGAAGTAATGGAAGCCGTGGAATGCAACAGTGAGTTGGTGATGAGGAAAATCTTGTTCGAAATATCAGGAAGCGAGGTCCACAAAAGCAGTAAGCAAGGATGGATTTCCAGGCAAGTGCTGGGATTACATAATAATACTCGCCTTTTTTTTTTTTTTGACAGGTATGTGATATGATTTTCTTTAGGAAATGAAGTTCCGAATGTAATACGCATCTGTGAAAGTTCATCCAAGTAAGATCACTAAGGATTGACTCCTGAGATCAGACTTTAAAAGAGATTTGCACTAAAGTAAGAAAGAACTAAGAAGGAAATCCAAAGGAATCTCGTAGCGACTAGAGCGACAAGAACACATTGAAATGGATGACTCTATCATAGTTTAACAATTTTTTGAAATTCAAAACTGATTGCGCTTCTATCATAAATTGTGATCCATCTTATCTAACTATATACTAATAGACATAGCATTCGCACTAGAATAAGAAAGGAGGGACTATGAGTTCTCTCTCTCTCTCTCTCTCTCTTTCTTTATCAAAAAAAAGAAAAGAAAAGGACGGAATATGACTGCCCTTGAGGTAAGAGCATTTTAAAAACACTTTAAACTAGATGATTCTCCCATAGTAAAACAATTTTTAAAGATCAAAACTGACGGCAGTTCAATTACAAATTTTGGTCATTATCATATCTCGCTACATACTTATCAAAAATCCATAAATTTGCAAAAGAATACTTGTTCAATACCCCATGGTCCTCGAAAAGAAAAGGTCAACAGAATGTACTAACAGATAGTTGTACTTTCTTAATCCGAAAACGGTGGTTCAACAGGAATGACAGAGCTATCACATTAAGTAAAGGCGAACAACGAAAGAAATGCCATTCTCCTGATTAAAAGGGTTCAACCAAGCTAATCAATCAACATGTGATATCATTCGCTAGCAACATGCTATGGACCATTTTCTAGGCACAAATTTTAACCTTATACTGGTTTATCTTTCTTGAACCTCCAGCTTCATCAATCTCTTCTCAAACTTCATTTCGGTTATTCCATATTTATTAAACAAAAAAAAAAAAAAAAAAAAAAATCTAGCTGCGCAGATTTTCAGGAAATACAATACATAAGTCAGAAATGAAGCCTTCACAAGTAAGAAATTTTATTAATTAAGAGTATTAAATCGAGTTGTTCCGTACAAGATGTTCGGGCACAAATAACACAAAAGTACAGTTCACAGCTCCTGAAGAAAGTTGAGCAACTCAAGATATGTATCTATACATTGCAAGTGTACATCTTTTAACAGGATCCAAAAAGCAAACAAATATAAGCATTTGTATTTCAGAACATACTCTGCACATTCTTTGCTCTCAAAACACGTGCTGTTCATTTCTTTCCATACAAGTAAAAAATGAAGCCTTACTAATAGAGTTGAAGTATATAAATGTCCTTAGTATCTCCATTACTTGAACGAGGCACTAAAGTTGGTGCATGTGAAGCTGCATCAGAATATATACATTTTTTAACATGTAGAAAATATATATTTTTTCATCTGTCTACAGAATTCAACAAGATAGGTTTGAATAACTGTATCCCACCCCCGCACAACAAAAGAAGCATCTTATATCAATCCACTTGGAATTAAAAAAAAAAGCACGAGATCTTTTGAGAGATAAACTAACATGCCGGCAGTGCAGCTACCAAGACCCATAAAATAGAGACACAGAATATAAACTGGAAGAGATGAGTTCAAAATCTACCAGAAAATCAGCTCATAGGTAGATCTTCATCATCACCCTTAGGAAGTTGTAAAGGTCCCTTAAAGCCACTCTCGTTTTCACCAAGAAGCTCACGGGCAGCTTTCTCAAGAAACTCCTGGGCAGCAGTTCGAACAGATTGCTGCTCAGGGGACTGATACTTCCTCTTCTTATGAACAACTCTTTCCAAATACTTAATCCTAGTTCCCTCGCCTTTACTGATCTCTCTCATGTGTTTCCTCTGCTCTGCAAGACAGGCTGGTTTTAAAACAAAACAAATATGATGTAACTTACACACATATGGAAGTAGTTAAGCAGCTACCCGGTGTAAGATCAGGCAAAGAATGCTTGATAAAACGAGTTGCAGCTTGCGTATTTATGGTAGCTGATGGTCGCAATGGCGCTAACAGGACAAATAGAGAATAGTCAATGTAATTGAAATGTCATATGGAAACCAAGCAAGGTTTCTAAATACCATATCTTTTACACTTAACTATTATATGCTGAACAAACAGAAATCATTTCAAGCTCTATTCTAGCACCAGTTCTTCAAAATCAAGATGATCAATAAATTCTTTTTATTGGTCAGAAACAATAGTATTAAATTGGGGGACACTGTACTTTATATTTTCCATAGCCTGTTTGACGAGTTAATTACAACTCAGGTCACAGGACTAATGAAAATTGTTTATAAAAGTCACTTTACTTTATTTTGTAAATGAAAAGTTATTCTATTTTGCCCATTGTAACTGAAAAGTCACTTTACTTTGTTTTGCAACTAAAAAGTCACTCTATTTTTGCACATTATAACCGAAAAGTCATTTTGTACTTTCAGAGGACTTCTCCAGTTGCCTTTTGCTAATGTGACATTTTTCTTTTCAACCTAACCATTTAAAAAATTAAAAGCATCCATTAAAACCATCTACCTACCCACTTCATGACCCGACCCTCTAGACCTTTCTCTTTTTCCTTTTAAGAAACATAACAAAAACCGCACCCAATTAAAACAAAGAGGTGCAAACATATGCATCTGAAACACCTCCCCGGTATGTTGCTTTATCGAATCATTTGGTTCGTAGATTTATAGAATTGTTTACCTACTTACCCAAATATGTAATTCGTAGAGCCTCTAGTTGGAATGAAATGAGTGCAGCTGATTCCAGATAGAGGCATAGTTGATTGGTATATATTGATATGCATGTATATGTTCGAAAATAGCCGGAGGCTTCACACGAACAAAACAGAAAAGATGACAGAACCAAGCAGCAGCCTGGTCTAGTCTAATTGCCCGCGCCATTTTGTTTTAATGTAATGTGATTTCTTTTATGTTTTTCTTAAAAGAAAAAAGTGAAAGATCTAGAGGGTTGGGTCATGGAATAGGTTGGAAAATAGTTTTAATAGATGATTTTTTTTTTTTTAGATGGTTGGATTGAAAAGAAAAATGCCAAATCAACAAAGCGCAACTAGAAATGTCCCCTGGAAGCATAAAGCGACTTTTCAGTTACAATGGGCAAAATACCGTGACTTTTTAGTTACAATGGGCAAAATAGAGTGACTTTCAGTTACAAAACAGAGTAAAATGACTTTTCAATGTGCAAAATAGATTAACTTTTCAGTTAACAAGTAAAATGACTATCTTAAATAATTTTCATTAGTTCAGTGACTTTCTGAGAAATCAACTCCATTTCTGACACCACTTCCTTTTCTATTCCATAACCACCCAATTTTATGGAAAGATTCAAATTTACCTTTATTCAAGTCCATGCATTGCTGCAGTTTCTCTTGGTACAAGCTCGAACGTTCCTATATTGATTAAATGAACAAAGAAAGAATAGAGGAATGTCAGACATTAAATTTGGACTTTCACCAAATCAACCAATTAATCAGATTCTCTAACAAAATAGGGAGTTAAAAAATAGAAAAAGGAGTACACCTTTCATAAACAATTTGCAAACAACCAAAATTAATTGAAAATGTTAACCGGGATATCAGTTCACAACACAAAAAAGAGAAAATAAAGCAATACATAACTATTCAAAAGCCTAAAAATTAAGGGCAAAGAGGAAAAAGGAAAAATAACCATTACTTATACTTCCAAGGCTCAAGCATAGAAATTAACTTAACTAGCCACCCGCACAAAAAAATAACCGGTAGATGTATTATATCTGTATAATTAGTGTATAATTTATGCATAGTGGCTAGCGACTGTAAATATATTTGGCAAGCGGCCAAATGTTTAACTTCCCCCAAAAGAAAAATGGCAACCTCAGGCCCTAAAAAAAGAATCTTAGAAAAGGAAACAGAACACCATAGAATAGCAATAAGGCAAAATATCAAAGAAAGAACACATACAAACTCTAATTTGACTGGGTGATCATCTGGGTTCAGCCCTTTACATCTAAGCCTCACTGTAACCAATTCCAAAACAAACAAAAAACCCAAGTCAATAATTTCACATATAAAAAATACCCAAATTCTCAAAATTCAGAATTAGTAAGTAAATATTACTACATGCAAAGAGAGTTGTAGTGACTTTAGCTAACAAAAGCAAAGATTGAGCCTTTTGGAGATGACCCATTCCGATAAAAACATCAGCATCATAAAGAGACAAGAATTCCCCCAAATTACTACTTAATTCCTCCATATTTTTTGAGGTTCTCTTCACTGCTTCCATAACTGAATCTGGGATTTTCTTACTATTACTACTACTACTACCAATCTCTTTCTCTACTACTCGTTCCATCTCTCTTGAACTTTTTGCTGAAAATTGTACGGGGAAGCACAAAGGGAGGTTTTGGGGGAACTCGTGTGCTACTGTGACTTTTCTGTCTGGGAAATCTAAGGTTTAACAAAAGCTTTAGCCCAAATCAAAATACCGAAAAAGTGGAAGAAATTTAAAAATAGCCAGATTTACGAGTAGTAATTAAAAAATAATCACAGTTTCAAAATTAATTAAAATTTAGTCATTTTTCATATAAAGATTAATTTGAACGAAAACACTATTCAAAATTTAAAAAATATTGCAGCATAATATATAGGATTTCCAGCATAATATATTGGTTTAGCATAACATGTTGGAAGTTCATAACACAGGTGCTCCGTTCTCTAGCATATTATGCTGGAACTTTCTGTGTGTTGGAGTTCCAGCATATATGCTGGAAGTTCATACACAGGTGCACCAATCTCCAGTATATCATGCTGGGACTTTCCGTGTTACAATAAAATAGTGGCTATTTTTCAATGACTTTGCAAACGCTGGCTATTTTTCAATTACCAATTCGAAAACTAGTTAGTTCGTGCTATTTAACGGAAAAAGTAAATAGGTCGTTTGGGAGTTTTTTGCAATAAATGGGTCAATGATCCCTAAACTTCTGAGGCAATTTTGCACAAATAGCCATTTTTGGACCACTATTTAGAGAATAATCAAAATTTACAACGTTAATAAAGTTTGGCTGTCTTATATTGAACTTCTCGAGAAATTACAGTTGAGACTCGCGGGTCTAAAATATTGAATTTCAAGCATACTGGTTTGAAGTCGAAGACACTCAACCCTAACATGAGACTCAAATATTTGAAATTGACATTGATTGAGTAGTTCGAACTTAAGACATTATTGTCTGAGCAGCTCGAACTTTAGACATTTGTATTTGAAGTTAGACTAGGCAGTCTTAATTCAGACCTATAATTTGAAATTTAAAAGACTTCGATTCAAAGTGTGAAGTTGTAAACTATCCAAACCTAACTTTCATTGAATTAGCATTCAGCTACGTTCTAACATCATATTTTATTTTCAAAAAGTAAAACTCAATAGAATTTTTCTCACACGGTTGAGGTGCTCATAAATTTTTATGTTATATCTTGATCAACTTTGACACTTTTCCTTTGGAATAATGCATAAATAACCTCTCTTCCCCTCCCCCCTCCCCCCCAAACTTGAGCTAAATTACCAGTTACACACTTAATCTTAGCAAATGTCCTATTACTCCTTGAACTGTTCTGGAGTGGAAAAAGTAAGTCCTTGAGTGATAATGTGATATAGAGAGTGTGCTATGTAATAACTCTAAATTTATAATTTTATAATAATAATAATAATAATAATAATAATAATAAGAAGAAGAAGAAGAAGAAGAAGAAGAAGAAGAAAACAAAAGAAAAAGAAAGAATTAGGGGAAAAAAAGAAGGGACAAAGCCCATTCAGAAAGTAAAAGGACTAAGCAAAACGCAACATAAACATAAAAAGAAAAAAAAAACAAGAGGCAAAAAGCAAAAGCGGGAAAATTAACGCAACAAGAGAAAAGACAATAAAAGGAGAAAATGAGAGGGAAAAAAAGACAAAAAAGGGGATTTTCGATCCAAATCATCAAGGTAATGATCCTTTACTTTTATTTGAGTTTATTACTTGATCATGAGAAGATGTTTATGGTAGGAACATGGAGAAATTTCAGAAATTGCGAAAGTCTAGCCCAAGGGTTCTTCAACCTATTTCATCAATTTGAAAAGGCAAACGTTATCAAATTTTGATTTTGATTATTGTTCTGGAATCCTCTCATCTGGGAAATATGAAAATTCTGACCCGTTAACTAGAGTTGACTTTTTGGGTCAACCTTTGACCACGAGTACGACTTGCTCTAAAAATTAAAGGGATGTTCACCCAATGGTTTTTGATCATTCTAAACTCGTTTTTGTGTATTTTGTGGTGATCCGGAGACTGGAGAATATAGTTTTGAGTTATTGGAAAGATCGCTTAGATTGTGAACTCGAGGTAAGTGAGACTTTAAGCATTGATGCTTGTTTTTCCAAAAATCATTTTGAAAGTATATTTTGTCTGCCTGGTCCATGTGTTGGGATGAGCATGCGCTTAGCAGAATCGTTGATTTTTGACCAGCCGCAAATATATATTATTTTATAAAAAGCTGAAATATTTAGAAAGTGATTTGTGTTGTGGTGTGGCGTAGGCTCGTGCTATGGCGTTGAGACATTAGAAATTATTGCGTCGATGCAGTAATATATTTGGGGCATTGTATATGCCGCCGTGGTAGATTTGGGGCATTCTGTATGCTGCCATGGACTCGTTGGGGTGTGTCATGACCCAAAATCCCACCACAGGCGTCGTGATGGTACTTAGACTTTAAGACTAGGTAAGCTGATTACAATTACAATTCAAGCCCTTTTTTTTAAACATATAATTTAATACAAGTCTTGAAACCACAAGCGGAAACCATTTTAACAACCTCCTAAGACTGGTAATACTGAATGAACTCTAACTAAATACAAGTAATGATCTCAAGGATCGATTATACTATACTGTTCGAATAAAATTGATAGTGCAATAAAATGGAAAGACTCCAAGGGACTGCGACGATCAAGCAGCTCTACCTCGAATCCTTGCGATAAACACACCAACTCTGCCCGAGTCCGACATCTCCAATATCTGGCTCTGCACAAAAATGTACAGAAGTGTAGTATGAGTACACCACAATCGGTACCCAGTAAGTATCAAGACTAACCTCGGTGGAGTAATGACGAGGTATAGTCAAGACACTCACTATTCAAATAACCTGTACAATATAACAGTGTACAATAATAATGAAAAACAAATAGCAGTAATGGACAAAAGCTTTCCGTACTGTGCGAACCGTTTGAACAGTGTCAAAGCCAAGCGACGATGGTCGTTTCACCGTCATCAGCCGGTGGAAAACCACCGGACCAGTCCCAAAATCTTCCCCATCTCTTTGCGCAACATCCCCAATAAACAACACCTCAAAATAACTCCCCAGCAGTTACAGATTTACAAAATAGCAGTGGGTTTACTGTAACTATATATCGCCAGGGAGTTCCTAAAACTTCCTCGATCGATTCTAGGTCAAGTCCAGTCTTTCCAAGTGCTGGAGATCCTTCTTCAGGTCCATCCCGATCTCCACTCCAAAATGTAGAAGATTCCACCGTGGTTACTGAGAGCTCTGACCAACAGAACGGTCGAAAACCAAACCAGTTGGTCGCGGATGATTCCCTAAACCAAGTTGCTCAAAATCAATGGGAAACAACTATTGATGCTCAGGAGACCATTTCCCACCCTTCAATTTCTAATTTGGTCGAGCCACTCTTCACAATAGTGCAAAAGGAGAATCTGACAGTGTCAAGCACACCAGGTGTTCGACAAAATGCCAATGGCACTGTACCAGCTCAATTGTGCGACCATGTCACTCCTCTACCTCCCCAAGGTCATAAGGAAACTAATCGTCAAGCAAAAGCATAAGGTTTGCTTCAAAAAGATGGTGTTCAAATTCTTTCTCCCCCCACTGTAATGCCGCAGGTTAGCAGTGCTAGTGTGATACCACAGCAGCTGTACAAAGCTCACCTGCTGTCCCAGGCAACCCCTATGACTACAAATCCCACAAACCAAGATCCTACAAGCACTAGTAAAGCAGCTAGCCTTGTGACTACTACAGAAGCAGCACAACTTGCCCAACAACAACAGCAGCAGCAGCAGCAGTTGCAAAACTGATATCTCGTCTCTGATGTTGATAAGCACACTGAGACACTCCATCAACCTCAGCGCAAGTTCCCATCAAGGTCTCCTCCAACTTTGACAAGCCAAAACATCCCAAAAGAAGCTTAAAACCACCAATTAAGGACACAGAACCAAATAATTCACACATACCAGCAACCCAAGCAGTAACAGTTAATACCAACAAATATCAACTTCCTAGCACTTCCACAAAATCCAAAATTCAAGCCAACACCACTCCTCCTCCACCTACTATCACACAATCATATTTCACTAGATTAAGAGCCAGACATGAGTCACAAATTACCCCAATCCAATTCATCCCACCAGTCATTACCACCAAACAAGGCAGGCTTGCTGTGCTTTTCAAAAGAGAGGATTACATGGTCAAGTTTGCAGACAGATGTAAATTCACAGTGACAGGAAAATTCCTCAACACCATTCCAAGAATAGAGGTGATTAGGGAGCTTCATAGCTCAAACTGAACTCGGAGGAGGGGTGAAGATTGCACACTTCAATTCCAGGACAGTTTACATAGACCTTGATAATGAGTATGATCACGCCACAGTATGGACTAAGCAATACATGTATATACAGGGCCAAATGATGAAATTAGAAGCATGGAACCTAGCATTCAAACTTATGAGGACTCGCCAATAGTCCCTATATGGAGTGTTATCCCAGAACTACCGAGGCATCTATATTATATGGAGATTCTAACTCCATTGTTATCTTCTGTTGGTAAAATCCTGTTCTTGGATCTTGCCTCATTTCAAAAGACCAGAGGCAGTGTTGCTAAGATCAAGATGCAGATTGACCTCACCAAAGACTTACCTACATATGTATGGCTAGGATATGATGATGATGTCAATGGAGAAGGTCAGTGGCTCCAGATTCAATATGATAACCTCCCACAGTACTGCTCATACTGCAGGCATCAGGGTCACTCGCCTCAAACTTGCCAACTTAAGCTGAAAGAGTAGGAAAATCAAAGAAGAAAAGAGGATCCACCAGCTACAGAGAAAGACTTACCGGCCACAACTCCAAGTCACACCAAAGATAACCAGCACAGGGGTCAACAAAAACCAAAACTGCAAAACTCCAATGTAAAGGAAGTAGCAAGAGAGCAAAACAGTAACCAAAAAGCTGAGGAACATCAAAAGAGCAGGGATCACCAAAATCAAGGGGTAACTCCATCAAATGATGAATGGAAAACACAGAAAAAGAAGCATTTTAAAGGTAACTCCCAAGCCAACAAGAAGCAACAGTAGATATACATACCAAAACAAAATACAATGCAACTTGTTGATGCTGCACCCACACAAGAAGCCACCAGAACTACATAGTCAGGTATACCTTCTACTTCTCATCAGGTAACTTCAGAAGTATTGAATTCTATTCATACCTCTAGAGACACCAACACTGTATCCCATTCCTATGATCTCCCTGTTATACCTGTTATTAATGAAGTTGATGGAGGAATGGAGAAATGTTAAGAGAAAACTAGTTTTTTGCAGGATAGGGTACTTACGGGGGTTGGGATTCCTCATGTTTTGCATGAGTGTGCTAGAGCTCAATTGATAGACCCTAGGATGGCCCCCCTCAATCCCCCTACATCAGTAACTGCAGAGCCTCATACAGTTACTGCAATGGGAGAATGGACATGTGAAATAAATAGCTCAGATGAATACCAAATTGATCAACAGGAAGATGCAATAAAAAGAATCCTAAAAGGGAAAGCCCCTCTAGAGTCAAATTTCAGCGTACAATCCCCTAAATCCAAAAATAAGCCAAGCCAGAAAAAGAAAAAAGCCATGAGAAAACAGTCTACAGGAATCTCTATTAATGAACCTACAACAGAACAGCACCTTCAGGAATCTACTACTCCATACCAAAGCCCAACTGCCAACTTGAAATGGAATCCTGATGTTGATACTGCCAACAAATCGCAGACATATAGAGACCTTGTGCCACCCCTCCCTTTCACAACCTCTGTTACAACCAATGAGCAGGACAGGCAGGAGGAACTGAATAAACACACTGCTCTAATACTTGCTCCACTAGAAGAGTGTCCTCTAAAATATTCTTCAGAACATGATGAATATAGACCTATTCTCTCAGAGGATGAGATGAGTGGAGGCTTTGAGGAAGAAGCTGGATTTAGTGATGCCACAGAAGAGGACCAACATTGTGATCTCCTTGCAGCAGCCATTAATGGGGATCACTATCAAAATGCTATCATTCAGAACCACGGGTTATCTTCTAGAGCATACAACCCACCACGAAGGATCACAAGAAACATGACTGCTAGAAAAAGCACTATCCCACCAAACTCCAACCCCCCTCCATGTTTTAATGATTAGTACACTTATATGAAATGTCAGAGGTATTAGAACCTCTGGAGCCATGGAGAGATTCAAAACATTAAAACAAATCTATAATCTCTCCCTCATAGTTATTCTAGAACCATTCCTAGACTCTTCACATATCACCCAACACTAAAACCAACTTTTGATGCATCTGTAACTTCCAACATCAATGACAAGATATGGATTTTCTGGGATAAGGACTTCTCTGGTACTATCACAGATCAAGATGAACAACAAGTCACAATTGAGTTAAAGCATGCTGAAGCTCCTGAAATCTTCCATCTCACAGTAATATATGCTAAATGCAAACCTCCTTTGAGGAGGCCACTGTGGGACAAGCTGAGGAATAAAGCACAGAACTCTAGTGTACCATGGTGTGCAATTGGGGATTTCAATGTGATTGCATCAATTGAAGAAAAGATAGGGGGTATTCCATACCAACTCAACAAAAGCCTGGAGTTTCTGAGCATGATCGAGGACTTTGGACTCACTGACCTTGGATACTATGGACCTAGATACACTTGGTCTAATGGCAAAGGCCCCTGCTCAATTGTCTGGAAAAGACTGGATAGGGGATTGACCAATGACAATTGGCTTGCTGCACACCCTGCCATTACCATTACACATCTAGCATCTACAGGATCAGATCATTGCCCTCTTCTCATGGAAATCAATGTCAGACAGGATAATGCCACTAAGCATTTTAAATTCCTAAACTACTGGACAGAAAATGCAACCTTCCTGCCACTGGTACAACAAGTCTGTAATACACCAGTCACTGAAAATGCAATGTGTATTTTCCATCAAAAAACTAAAACTCTCTGCAAATAATTATCCAAATGGTCCAGACAGGAATATGGAGATATTTTTAGAAAGTCAAGGAATTTGAAGAGAAAGTCAGAAAAGCAGAAGAGACCTGGGTACAGTCCAACAAAGAATCAGATAGAACAATTGCCCATGAACTTAATGCTCAATATGTCAAACATTTGAAGATTGAAGAGGCTGTCCTGAAGCAAAAAACAAAACTACAATGGTTCAAGGATGGAGATGCCAACACTAAATATTTTCATAGTCTGATCAGAGGCAGAAGAAGAAAGCTGTATATCCACAAAATCAAAAACGAAGATAATGACTGGATATATGGAGATGAAGCAATATGCGAAGCTGCCTGTGACCATTTCCACAACCTGTTCACTGATCCTGGGGGAGTTATCAGGGAAGATCTCCTATCTCACATCCCTACACTGGTTACAGAAGGAGATAATCATCAACTCAACAAAGATCCTACAATGGAGGAGCTCAAAGACACTGTTTTCTCAATGAACCCATCTAGTGCTGCAGGTCTAGATGGCCTCCATGAAAAATTCTTTCAGCATTGTTAGGATATCATTCAGTTTGACCTCTTCAATGTGGTGAAGGCATTCTTCTATGGTCAATCAATGCCTAGGTACATGACACAAGCATGCTTGGTGCTAATACCTAAAGTGGAATTCCCTTAACACTTTGTCAGAATTTAGACCTATAGGTTTGAGCAATTTCATCAATAAGATTATATCCAAGATTATTTCCAAAAGAATTGCACCTACTCTCCCCAAGATCATCTCCCCAAATCAGACTGGCTTTATCAAAGGTAGAAGTATTTCTGAGAATATTGTGCTTGCATAGGAGCTTGTCCAGGGAATCAAGAAGCCAAACATAGGTGCTAATGTAGTGATCAAATTGGATATGGCAAAGAACGACAGAGTATCTTGGTCCTTTACATGTATAATGATGAGAAGAATGGGTTTTAGTGAAAGAATCATTGACATGGTATGGGGAACAATGTCCAACAACTGGTACTCTGTCATAGTCAATGGCACAAGATTTGGCTTCTTTTATTCCACTAGAGGTCTAAAACAAGGAGACCCTCTGACACCTTCACTCTTCATTTTGGGAGCTGAATTACTGTATAGGATGCTCAACCATCTCACACATGATCAGTTCTTCAATGGCTTTTATATGGAAAAGAGAGGACCTCAAATCACACATCTGAGCTTTGCAGATGATGTGATCATCTTCACCTCAGGCTGCAGAACTTCTCTCAAGAAGATCATGAAGGTCCTACAAGATTATGAGCAGACATCTGGGCAGCAGATCAACAAAAGCAAAAGTCATTTTATGACCACCCCCTCTGCTTTCCAATATACTACTAGGAGAATTCAGCAGGTCACGGGTTTTACCAAAAAGGAATCCCCTCTAACCTACTTAGGCTGCCCCCTATACATTGGTAGGAAAAAGGATTATGCACTTCAATGGTATCATCTCTAAAGTGGTAAGTAGGATAAGAGGTTAGCATGGCAGGTTATTATCCTATAGGGGTAGATTGACCTTAATCAAGCATGTCCTACAATCACTCCCTATTCACTTGTTGTCAGCAGTCACACCCCCAAAAACTCTCCTTAAACAAATAGAGAAACTGGCAGCTTACTTTTTTTGGGGAATGAACAAAGAAAGGAACAAATACCATTGGGCTTCATGGCATCCACTATCATATCCACTGGAAGAAGGGGGCATTGGAGTGAAACCTATAGCAGAGATTTGTAAATCTAGGGAATACAAACAATGGTGGGGATTCAGGACCAAACACACACTATGGAGCAATTTCTTACTGGCCAAATACTGTAAGAGATCACACCCCAGATCAAAAAAATTGAGCTCTGGACCGTCACAAACATGGAGAAGAATGATGATCAACAAAGAAACTGCTAATCATCACATTCGATGAAAACCGCACTCAGGAAATTCCAACTTCTGGTGGGATAATTGGCTAGGTATTGGGCACTTAGCTAATTTCAGACAAGGATAGGGCAGGCCTGGCAACATCAAGGTCTCACAATACTAGACTGACGGGCAATGGGATATCCAGAAACTCAGTCAAATAACATCTCAAATAGCTCCCCTATCCATAATCTTACACATTCTCCAAGTCAAAATCCATTATAACCCCCGCATCAATGACACACTAATATGGAAACCTTCTGCTTCTGGGGAATTCTCCTGTGCATCAGCATGGACTGTGTTGAGAGAAAGAAACCAAGTACTGCTAATAAATAAGATGATATGGCACAGGAAAATACCCTTTAAATGGTCCTTTTGTCTATGGAGAGCATTGAGAAACAAGTTGCCCACAGACGACATAGTAGCTAGGTTTGGAGCTCCAAGTGTTAACAAGTGTGAATGTTGCACCAAAGGAGGGAATGAAACAGTAGAGCACATACTCAACTCAGGTCATTTTTCCCAAATCATCTGGAAGCACTTCAATGCACCAGTTGGGATTCAAAATCACAGACAGTCCCTAACAATGAAGTTAATGAACTGGTGGCTGCAAAAAAGAGAGAATGAGGTGCAGAAATTGGTCTTAGACACATTGCCAATCATTATATGCTGGAATCTGTGGAAGAACAAATGTGTAGCCAAATATGGGGGAAAATCATCATCAGTTACCAGAGCACTGTACTCAATCACATCTGATCTATAGCCACTCGTACCACTCCATAGAATAGCCACCCTTATCCCTCCGCCCTGACAATATCAATAGCCACCCTTATCGCTCATATAACCACCCTTATCTCTCTTATAATAGCCTCCCTTATCGCTCCGTATAATAGCCACCCTTATCTCCTCTTCCAGTTAATATCCCAACACACACAACAACAGTGAAATGCCACCCATATGTCCGCATAATATTAATAGTGGAATATCACTCTTATATCCGCATAATAATGACCCAATCACACAACAATTCACACAGAATATTATCACAACAATACAACATAAACAATTCATATCACAAATTGCCCATAGGCCACAACCTTTTCAAATAAGTTCACAGCAAATAGCCGAAGGCTCCACACAACGTATATAAAATCTCAAAACAACAACCAGGATGGTAAAGTAACTCAGTATAGGACCACGCCTTCTTTAATCTAAATTTTAGATAAATATATTAATGCCTCTTTTAAAAATTTTTATTTAATTATTTGCAGATGAAAAATTCATAGTGAAATTATTTTCATGAAATGGAAACTCAGTAAAACACATAATTCACATAAAAATCAAAGTGCCAATCACACCAAATTATCATATAAAACAGATTTGACAAACAAGGAATGAGGCATGACAAATAAAGGATTTAATACGTGCCAACAATTTCCAATTTAATACATAAAAACGCCTAAGACTTTAAACCAATAGAATTTGCATATATAAGCCCGAATACGTACTCATCACCTCACGTACACGGCTTTCACATTATACAAATTTCACATAAAACTAAATTCCTAAGGGGTAATTCCCCAGACAAGGTTAGACAAAATACTTACCTTTACGAAGTTGCGCCGATATTCCAAAATAGCCTTCTCGCGTGTAATGACCTCCGGATGGCTCAAATCTAGTCAAATTAATTATATTACTTTATTAATATTCATCAAAAATAATTGCGGATAATAAAACGTCGACTTTAAATTTAAGACTAAAAAGTCAACCCGAAAGTCAACGGGGCCCGCATCTCGGAACCCAACAGAATTTTACGAAATCCGAACATCCATTCAGATACGAGTTCAAACATACCAAAATTATCAAATTCCGACAACAATTCGACTTCCAAATCTTCATTTTACATTTTCAGAAAATTTCACAAATTTTCTCAATTTCTTTAATTAAATTCGAAATAAATGATGAATATAACCATGGATTTATGAAATTTAATCACTTTTGGATATAGAACACTTATCCCAACCAAGCTTGTGAAAAATCTCTCCAGAATCGGCCAAAATCGAGCTCCAAAAATCCAAAACGAAAATGGAGAAATGACCAAGTTTGATCCTTATATTTCTGCCCAATTTTGCACCTGCGAAACAATTTGCGCGCCTGCGAGCTCGCTTTTGTGAGACCAATCTCGCTTCTGCAAAGTCCACTGACCAACAGCCAATCACACCTGCAGAATCATTCCCGCTTCTACGCACTCGCAGGTGCGATGGATAATTGCGCATCTGCGAAGCACCCCGCTTCTGCGCTTTCTTCTTCCCCATCCGCGATCATGCATGTGCGGGATTTTCTTCACACATGTGACCGCTCCCTTATACCTTCCCTATCCGCTTCTGCGAATTATGAATTTTTAAATCTTTCAACTTCTATAATTTACGCCGAAATGTATTAATTCAATCCGGAATGACTCCAAATTTTGCATGCAAATCACAAATGACATAACCAAGCTATTCAAATTTTTGAAAATCAAAATCCCAGCCATTACAAAAAAATTCAACCCTCGGTCAAACTTTATAAATATTTCAAAACTTCAACTTTTCAATTTTTGCCAAAATGCGCCGAATTATCTTATGGACTTTCAAATCCAAATTCGGACATACGCCTAAGTACGAAATTACCATACGAAGCTATTGAAATCATAAAACTCCATTCCGGAGTCATTTTCACAAAAGTCAAACTCCGTCAACTCTTTTTTGCTTAAGCTTCAAAAATAAGAATTGTTCTTTCAATTTAATCCCGAATCATCTGAAAACCAAGCTCGACCACACTCACAAGTCATAATATGCATTACGAAGCTGCTCGGGACTTTAAGTCTCTAAACAGTACGTTAATTCTCAAAACGAGAAGTCGGATCGTTACAGGGTATTTGGTTAATTTCCTACACTGCCGTTTATAACAAGTTCATAATATAGATTGTGCTGAGATATGTAGTGTTATTGTTGAATAATTGTTTGGACCTTATAGAGTAATTATTTGGTGAAAAAACTTCTGTGCATATTATTTATGTGCTCGTTGTGTGTTTGTATTTTCTAACACTTATTTTAGAGGTATTCAGAGTGGCGGGTCGAAGATCTTACCGGGTTATATATACGTATAACTTACTCCTTACCTGCATATCTATACATATATTATTGGTGAAGATGGAGCTAGTAGTTGATGAGTTTGCTAGAGTTGATTAAGTTATTGAGGGGAGCTGCCGCATTGTTCGTGGAGGCTGTCAAAAGAGTCTTATCATTTATTCATATGATATCTTTTGTTATTCTCTTAGATGCTCCATGGTCTAGTGTAGGACTTGGGCTAGAGTTTTCAATTTAATATTTCGAGATATTAATTGTTCATAATTCATTATTCGATTATTTATATGCTCGTTTAATTAATCAAATGCTGTAAATTAATGGCTAAAGTATGAAAATATGATTTTCCTGGTAGGTGGTGCATGATGGGTACCAGTCATGTCTAGGAGGTAGTTTGGGACATGACAAAGTTGGTATCAGAGCATAGGCTTTACGTCCCAAGTCATGGAGCTGTGTTTAGTAAAGTCTGGTTCATGGATATGTAGGCTCCCATACTTATGATCTTGAGGCTACTAAAAATTTAGGATGTTTTTCCTTCTTTTATTCATCATTCGTGCATTAAGTTGAATTGAGTTTATTCTTAGGATGTCCATTTTGCAAATAGTTAGGCCGTGTATATCCTCCTTTATTGGACGACACAATTGATTTGGAAGTTTCTAGCAATATACTGGCGATTAAGAGTGACCTTGAGTACATGAAATGTTATGTGCATTGGTGATAGTTGAGATTTTATTTGTTTTAATTTTTGGGATAACTTTATTTTAGAAGGAACGTGTGCCAAAATTTAAAAAAAAAGTTTTAAGAGTTAGTCAATTTTTTGAATGTTGAGAATTTGTTAATTGTAAAGTGGTCTAAGGATTCGACTTTTGCCTGAGAGCGGCTTATTCAATATTCAAAGTTGTGGATACAACTCCATGTTATGAGTTTGATTTGGAGAGAAAAAGAATTGAATGCAGAAGTAAGAAATGTAAGATAATAATAGCTTAAACACATCTAGACTGTTGGACTTTGTGTGAAAGACATTCCGAGTAAGGTGCTTACATGGTTCTAAGCTTAATGCTTTTTGAATTGATTTGATATTACTAGTGATATCGTGATGGTGATTTCATAAGTATAATTGTGGCATGACTATTCTAATTAGGTGCATTTGACTATGACCTTGATAGTGGCGCTATGTGATGTAAAAGGTACAACATATTCTACTTGGGGTTCGTTAATGAATTCTGATATATGAGAGAAAGTAAGACTAAAGTATAACACTTAATGTACTAATATAATGAAAGGATGAGTATGAAACTCAACGAGTAGTGGCATGATTAGCTATTAAAATAAGGGTAAGACGTACAATATGGAGACTATCATGCATCGTATTAAAGAGAAAGACAATTGGAAGAGTTCAAATACTTGAAAGTATTAAACGCAAATGTCGTTGAATTCAGTATTCTATTCTAACAATTGCCATGATATGTGTTGTATCTTGTACGGCATTAGTTGGGAAAGTTTGAATATTGACGAAACGATGTGATAACTGAAAAAATATAATTTTACCCAAATGGGGAAGCCTACTATTATTGATTGGTAAATCTAGAAACTAAGGTGTAAATACAAGATCGATAATAAATTAAGCATGGGCTAGCTTTGGATATATAGTAGGTTTTCAAAAATTGACATGTACAATATATATACTTATGTTTTCCTTTTTATAGAGATTGGATAAATTCACCTAAGGTATGATAATCATATGTTCTTCATTAGTAAGTACTGCATGATGATACAGCATCACTCGGTGCTCATTTACATGTGACTGATGGTATAGAGTTGCTTAGAACTCTCTGGTGTATATTGGAGTATATATTGTGTTGTAGATTATTATTGTTGGTTGATTTGAGAAATGTTTAAAATGGAACTAGTCCTAGTTATGAGGTAGATACTGCTGAAATTTTGATAGATTTGGGTGACTTTCTAAGATGAGTACGATCTTTATATGCGACCAATAGAACTCTTACTTGAAAAGTGTGACGACCCGGCTAGTCATCTCATGAGTTATCGCTCCGTTTCTCCCACTTCTGCTGCATTATGCTTCGTTATCCGTGTTTTATGTGATCAAGTTGAGTAGTTTGCGTTCGGAGTGGATTTGGTAAGAAATGAGACATTTAGTCTCTTTTAAGAAGGTTTAAGTTGAAAAAATCAACCGGATGTTGACTTATGAGTTAGAGGGCTCGGATGTGAGTTCCGATGGTTCGGTTAGCTTCGGGAGGTGATTTATGACTTAGGAGTGTGATCGGAATTGGTTTTGGAGGTCCCATGTAGAATCTTGCTTGAATTGGTGGAGTTAGTATTTTGGCGATTTCCGGTTGTTAGGCGAGATTTTGATCCGAGGGTCAGAATGAAATTCCGAGAGTTGCTATAGCTTCGTATGGTTATTTCGGACTTAGGCGTATGTCCGGATTTGAAATTAGAAGTTCGTAGGACAATTCAACGCATTTTGGCGAATGTTGGAAAATGGAAGATTTTTGGAAAGTTTGACCGAGGAGTTGACTTTTTAATATCGGGGTCGGAATCTAGTTCTGAAAATCTTCATAGGTCCATTATGTCATTTATGACTTGTGTGCAAAATTTGAGGTCAATCGGACTCGATTTGATAGGTTTCGGCATCGAATGTAGAAGTTGGAATTTATTAGTTTCATTAGGCTTGAATTGGGGTATGATTCGTGTTTTTAGCATTGTTGG
>MCJB01050297.1:35775-55007 GCA_002018475.1 Nicotiana obtusifolia
ATATATATATATATATATATATATATATATATATATATATATATATATATATATATATATATTTCATGCCGCAACAGGTACATGGACTTGACGGTTACTTTGAGGCTTTGTCCTGTCACGAACCCAAAATCTCATCATTAGGATCATGATGATGCTTGGTCTCTAACACTAGGTAAGCCTAGCACATGATGAGATTTAACAGAAATAACCAACTTAACTGCTCAACATTAACTGATAACTGAAATAACATAGCTTAATCGAACAACAATAATACAACCCCAAAACCAGTAGGACAGGGTCATAAGCTTTACTGCAATATACTAGGAATCTCTATTTCAACACTGTTTGGAATGAAAATAAATAGTACCATGGCAAACATTAGAATGTGACTCCCAGGCCAGCGAGCACAATGGCAGGTACACCTTGAAGTCTCCGCAGCAAATCACAAGCAAGTTAACTGTTGTTCGGCACGATCCAAGGTACCTGGATCTGCACAAAAATATGCAAAATGGTAGTATGAGTACACCACAATAGTACTCAATAAGTATCAAAACTAAAATCGGTGGAGTAGTAACGAGATACAATCGAGACACTCACTAGACATAAACCTATGCAAAGTATTAATATAAAAATAAGAATGGAAGATTATCAATATAAGGCTAACAATAGAAAAAAAATATATTAGTATAATGCTAGCAATGGATAGTAAAAACCAACAAATGACAACAAGGAGTAAACAGATGATAAAGCAGCAAAATAATCAGAACACAGTTAAAATACTAGTGAAATAAATTTAAAAAAAAAAGTAACGACAATCCAAATAATCAAGTCGTTTTAACACAAGTGTTTACAACAAGAATCACCCGGAGGTACCACAACGCATAATCACAAATCACAAATCACAAATCTTTCTTATAACGCCGTGTGAGCCTTACATTTATTTTTAAAATATTTTTTCAAAATTAGCTTCATCCACTTTAACCCCCTTATCTTGCCACGAGTGCTTCAAATAAAGCAATTTCCCTTAATAGTAACACGCGTATAAATTTCCTTTATTTCGCCGCATGAGCATCAATAACACTATCCTTATGCCGTTGCATGCTCATCTCATCACAACACAATAATCATCTCGCAACAAACGTGTCTGTACGCCTCAACATTGCCAAAACAATAATACCAATATCACAATAATACATGCCCACGACTCAACAACAATGTCTAAAAGAATTTCAGTAACAAGTCAATAAAACGGAAAGAATAAGCTCAACAATGAAAGATATTTCAGGTAATAACAACTTCATTAATTAAATGCATATAAATAACCTAGGATTCTAAATTGGTCATATACCATATATAAGCCCGCGCACACACTCATCACCTCATGTATACATCTTTCACATAATTCAAATAATGCAATTAGACCAAATCCTATGGGGAAGTTTTCCCCACATAAAGTTAGGCAAGAAACTTACCTTACTTAGACCAAATCAAAACTTAAAAATAGATTTTCCTTTAAAATTCGTCTCCGCACAGCTCTAATATAACCAAATACAACTTAATATCATCAAGCAACGCAAGACAAACCAATTCTGATAATTAATGTTAAGATATTTATACAATTTCCCAATAGTCAACCCGGGCCCTCTCGGACAAAACTCGAGTCCAAGGGTAGATCTCAACTACTCATAACCCCGCGAGTCCATATATGTGTTTAGTTTCCAAATTCAAATCCAATTCGACTCTCAAATCTTAAATTTTTATTTTTTAAAACATAGCCAGAATCTCCTCCCAAAAATTATTTTCAAATTCAGTGGATCAGATATTAAGTCTCATAACTAATCATGTAATATAATTGAAAATGGATCAAAATTACTTACCCAATAGTTGTATGTGAAAATCCCTCCTAAAATCGCCTCCTACCAAGTCTATTTAGTTCAATTGCCGAAGGTGCAATTACAACCTTAAGTTCCCAATTGCGAACCCTTGCATATGCGGACAACACTTCGCAAATGGGGCGCCTGAAAACCCAGGGAAATGTCGCAAATGCGACACTAACTTTGAAAATGCGAAGTCAGCCCCTTCCGCAAATGCAGCCAAATGGTTGCAATTGCGACCTGCCCAGCCTAAGCCCATTCTTTGCAATTGTGAGTAAGGCAGCGAATTTGCGATACCGGAACCCTCCCTACCTACTTCGCAATTTGTGATATTGTTGCTCGCAATTGCAATAGCTGCAGCACCAGCACACCAGCAACTTGAAACAATTTCAATGCCATCCGAAATACGTGCGAAACTCACCCCATCCCCCGGGGCTCCACACCAAACATCCGTACAAGTCTAAAAAGATCATACAAACTTGCTCGCATGATCGAAACAAAAAATAACATACGAAATTACGAATCAGACATGATGGTAGGCTATTTCGCATAGGAGAAGGTGTTTTCGTTTGGGCCAGACCCTACTTGGTATAAATACATGTAAAAACGTTATTTTGGGGGCTTTTGACACATCTAAGACCGAAGGGATCTACGGAGGAGGTGGAGAAGCAAAAGCACAAGGATTTCATCATTCAATCCTCACTCAATACACGAATTTGGGTCAGTTTATGTTTTCCTTTAACTTAAACATATTTGTGATGAATTATTCTATATCCATAGAGAAGTTCTCTTTAGGTTTTGATGGATTTGGTGTATTGATATTTGTTTGTGGATTATAACTCTAGTTTTATGTATTGAAGAGTTTTTGGATGATTTAATTATTGCATCTATTTTCACTTGTTCATGTAATCGAGAGAGGCATGACTTGTGATATCTTTGCGTTATTTTGTTGGTTGAGTTCATTAATTCTTCTTTGTAAGTGGAAGAGGCTAGTTGAATTATTGATTAAGCCTAGTTTGGAGGATAACCGAGAGAGGTTCTCCTAAAGACCAGTCCACTAAGCAATTCTTGCATAACTTCACCAAGCTTAAACAGGTTCATCTCGTGAAGTTGAGACTTAATCGAGAGAGGAGTTTCTACTAAACAATTGAACTAATAATCAAGTGAATTCTATAGACTCACTTCAACATTAGAAGTGAATTATCTAGAGTTAGATCCCAAATAATTATCTTGCACTTATCCTATCAAAACCTTATCTTTTCCCATTGATATCTTCCTTTGCTTGTTGAGTGCTTCGATTGTCATTAGTCAATTAGCTTTAGGTTCTTAGTTAATTTTAGTATTAATCAAAAAATTCTAAATCGTTTATCATCTTGGATAGTATTCTTGCTACGAACTACAATAATACTATTTAACTCCAATCCTTGTGGATACGATATTATATTATACTATATTCGACTAGCGAGCATATTTAAGTGTGTGTTTTGCGCTCGTTAAATTTTGGCGCCTTGGTCTGGGAATTGGCAATTAATAGTGTTTAAAGTAATTTGTAGTGTTAATTCAGGAATTTTTCTTTTGTTTTTATTTTCGTTTTTCCCTTTTTACGGTTAGTGTTCTTTGGTTGTGTGCAGGTTATAGGTTAGATTGGTGCATGACTCGATATTCTGGGAAAGGATTGGTACCATATGAACCAGAAATCGAGAACCAAATGCGACGACTGAGGAAGGAAAGAAATCTCCTCGAAAATACAGAGAAGGTTGGGCAATCCTCAACCAAAGAAATTATGGCAGGAGATGATGATAATGTTGATTTGGCTACAAGAGAGGCAGGCCAGCAAAGAGAAAACGCTGCACCGGATGCTGAGGAAGTAGCTATTAGAAGTGCACAACTTGTCTATGAAGAAGAGAGGGGTCGAAGAATTGCTCAGAATCAACCCTTGGGTGCAGACTAGGTTGGAAATATACCTCCCAATGCTGGGAGACCACTTGGTGATTATGCTAGACCAGTCTACAACCAAGGATTGTCAAGTATAAGACCACCTCCAGTTGCAACTGACAATATTGAGTTGAAGCAAGGGTTGCTCCAAACCGTTCAAAACAGTTGTATATTCAGAGAAAAGATGAACGAAGATCCAAACAACTATCTGATAGACTTTGAGGAGATTATGAACACCTTTCAATATAATGGTTTGTCACAAGATACAGTTTATTTAAGGGCATTCTCCTTCACACTTAAAGATGATGCTAAGCAATGGCTTCGAAGCTTGCCCAAGGGATCAATTAGAACACGGGAGGAGATGACCAGAAAATTTCTTGATAAATATTCTCAGCTAAGATGGGCAAGTTTAGAAGAAAAATTCATAACTTCTTCTAGAACGTGACTGAAACTGTGTTTGAAGCATGGGAGAGTTTAAGGAGATAGTGTGAAAGTGTCAACATAGCGGAATTGAACTCTGTATGCAACTCCAGGACTTTTGGGATGGATTGACACCAACCTCACAGAGAACATTGAGCAATGCCGTGGGAAGCCCTTTGATGAAGAAGACTCCAGAGGAGATAGTCATAATTCTAGATGATTTATCTGAAGATGAAAATCAGTGGCCCTCTCAGACTGCTGAAAGAAGAAGATTGATTGGTGTTCACCAAGTTGATGGTAATACATCTGTGCAGGTATTGCTTGATGCAATGGCCGAAGAAATAAGGATGTTGACCTTAGCCTCTATTCAAAGTGAGCCTCATGCAGCATGTGATATTTGTGGAAAAGGACACCCTACTCATGAGTGTCAAGCCTCAATTGAGGAAGTGAATGTTGTGGAGAATTATAACTTCAATGCAATGGGTCAGAAGCACCCCAATTTTTCATGGAGTTCATCTGGGGGTACTGCAAATGCATGACAAGTAATTCCCAGATTTTAGGGACAAGGAGCTCCAGGTTTCCAAAATAAAAAGAGGCAGCAGTTTCAACCTCTACAACCAAATCAACATGGGTTAGAAGATCTGATGAAGTCCTTCATTGTCAAGATAGATGAGAGATTAGATGCTCATGGAGCAGCTACCAAAGAACTTGGCAAAGGTTTACGAAACTTGGAGAGACAAGTGGGAAAAAATGCAACTATATTGTCTGATAGAATCGCAGGTACTCTCGCAGCTGATCCTGAGAGAAATCCCAAAGAAACGGTAAATGCTTTGACCTTGAGAAGAGGGGAAGTGTTGAAGAATCCCACTGCAATCCAAAAAGAGGTGATACCTGAAAAAAGAAAGTGAGGAGAAGATGAAAAGTTAAGTTGATAAGAAAAAGAAAGGCAAGAAGGAAGCTGAGAAAAAGAAGAAGGAGAAAACTTCAAGAAGGGAGAAATCTAATGAAGAGAGCAAGCACATGCCTGCTCTACCTTTTCCCCCAAAGGCTTTATGGAGAAAAGCTGGACAAGCAGTTTGAGAAATTTCTAGATATGCTGAGACAGGTTAATGTAAATTTGCCATTCACAGAAGTTCTCTCACAAATGCCAGCTTATGCCAAATTCTTGATGGAGATCCTTACAAAAAAGAGGAAGATAGAAGAGACCTCAGTGGCCAAGCTCACGGAGCATTGTAATGCAATCTTGCATAACAAACTCCCACAAGAGTGTGGAGATCCAGGGAGTTTTACTATACCTTTCTTGATAGGCACTCTTAATTTTGATAAGTCTTTATATGATTCTAGTACCTCCATTAATCTAATACCTTTGTCAATTTACAGGAAGCTGGAGAATGAGATTGGAGAGATAAGGTTTGCACCAATATTTTTGTAGCTGGCAGACCAAACAACTTTGATACCCGAGGGGATAGTTGAAGATGTCTTAGTTCGGGTAGATAAGTTCGTATTTCCTGTAGATTTTATAGTGGTGAAGATGGAGGAGAACAAGGAGATACCCCTAATCTTAGGAAGACCATTCTTAGAAGCGGGTAGAGCAATATTAGACATACATGATAGAAAATTCATGCTTAGAGTGGGAGAGGAGACGGTGGCTTTCGAGATGAATATAGAAATGAGGGTGAAAAAGGAGAAGCCAACTACGAGTGTAGAGTGGAAAGTGAAGAGTTCGAAAGAGAAAGCTCTAGTTATTGAGAAAGATAAGTGTGGGGTGTACCCCAAAAAGGCTTAGAAGAAGTTGTCTGAGTGGATATGTGCACTAGTTTGCACGAGAAGGATTGAACCCAACTTCGACTTCGACCCCGACTAAAGATTCAAGGAAGTTTCCTCTACCTTATTCTTTTTAATTATGTGTCACGGGGACATGCCACAACTTAAAGTGTGGGGTGGAGGACAATTGTATGTTGTATATATGTATATTAGTTTCTTTTTTTTTTGTTAGTTGTAATGTGTGAAAAAGAATTGAAAAAAAAACCATAGAAGTTTAAAAATTTTCGATTTTTCCCGACGATGGATATCATGCAGCAGGTTTATTGAGGGTTAAGTTGAAAGAAAAAGACAAAAAGATTTGCTTTTGTTAGGTAGTGTAATTATTCTCCCTTGGTTTTTCTTTGTGTCGCGGTTCTTTTCCAACGGTTTTCTTTGAACTGGTATAGGTAGTTTTAGTTTTAGTTAGTAGTAGGAAACCTTGTGATGCAATTTGAGTTGAAAGAAATATCTCTTTAATTTATTATGCCTTGAGAATAGTGAGTTCTTTAGTTGTGGCATTTAGGCTCAGTTTTTGACTCTTGTATACGCACCATAAATTGTATGATCTTGACCTTGCTTAACTGCTTTGACTAGAGTGTCTTGATAATCCAATCTTGACTGAGATATGTGCCATGTGTGTGTGAGGTTTGTGTCATTCTGTGTACTTCATTTGATGTCTAGAACTCGCACCGTGTGTTTGCAAAGCGAAATAATAGTTTTATTCAGTCTTGGAAGTGATATAGACATTTTTTTGTTGAGCCAGTTATATGCTTTTACCTACCTAATAGTTATGTATCTTAGTTAACCCCTTTAAGCCTATAATCTTGTTTCTTTGGCAAGCACATTACAAGCCTTACCCCTTTTTTTGAATTGACCATCCATTTGAACCTTGTACCTCTCGTGAGCACTTGAATTTGTTATGAAATTTGTAAAAGATAAGTGTGGGGTGGTTGGTTTGGCTTTTGAGTGGAACTAATGCAATAAGGAGAAGGTGCACTATTTTGAAAAAGTAAGAGCCACTTGTGTTGAAAAAAGAGAAGAAAAAAAATAGTTGTATTGTTGTGCAAATATTCCTTGATAGTGGCAACTCTTGATGTAATTGTGCTTAAAGAAGTAGGGAGTTAATGCATATTAATGCGAAGGTGGAGTATGGTTTGACATATGTTTGGGGTTGAATGATTAAGTATATGTATTAAAAGTGCTTAGGGAGGTGTAGCCACTCTTATATCCACATGTATCCTACCCGTCCCCCAACTTACATTACAACCAATTAAAGTCCTACTTGAACCTTGAATGAGTGAGCTCAATTAGTAGATTGGTACACTATGGGCAAGCCTATGGTTCATCTTTTTGTGGCATATGAATATTGTTTGTGAGAGTGAGTGAATTCTTTCTATCTCGAGTTCTTAATTATTCTTAAACTTTAATGTGTGTGGAACTACTCTCTATTGTTGTGTGAGAGCACTCGATTCATGAAGGAAAGGTAATACTTGACCTCTATATTGGAGTAAGTTAGAGGGTTATAAAGAATGCGTGTAACTTGTGAGTTAAATTTAGAGGCTTGGATGTTACGTTATTATGCTTAATCTATTTTAAAGATTCTTGGTATGATGAGTTAGGAGAGTTGTTTAAAAAGGTCGTGTCTGTATAAGTGTAGTTTGATTGATCGAGGAAGAGCAATGGTTTAAGTGTGGGGTGTTGATGGTAGGCTATAATTTCGTGTTTTAGTCTCTTATTGCACTCTAATTTAATGCACTTTAATTGAGATTGAGCTTTAATTGCTAGTATTTTGCATTGATTGTGTGCTTTATGTCTTGTAGGAGTGATTTTGAGCTATGTAGGTGTTATGGAATGAATTCAAGCTATTATGGAGCTTTGAAGTCTGAGTAAAAGCCCAAGGATTAAGTTGGGATCATGTCCGAGGATCAACGGACAATAGTGCACTTAGCGAGAGAAATGAAGAATTGAGCAGGAAGCCACACAGGTGCGCGATCGCGCACTGGGCGCGCAAGCAGAGTAGAAGCTGTCCAAAGGGCGTGGCCACATGCGCGAGCACACCTCCAGGTGCACAGCCGCGCACGTCCTATTCCGAAAATTGTCCAATTTCTCGTAGGAGAAGATGTATTGATTTGGGCCCAACCTTACTTGGTATAAATACCTGTAAAAACATTATTTTGGGGGCTTTTGACACATCTAAGACCTAAGGAAGCTAAGAAGGAGGTGGAGAAGCAAAAGCACAAGGATTTCATCATTCAATCCTCACTCAAGACACAAGTTTGGATCGTTTTGTTTTTTCCTTTTACTAAAACATATTTGTGATGAATTACTCCATATTCACGGAGTAGTTTTCTTTATGGTTTGATGGATTCAGTGTATTGATATTTATTTTTGGATTATAACTCTAGTTTTATGTATTGAAGCATTTTTGGATGATTTAGTTATTGCATATATTTTCACTTGTTCTTGTAATCGAGAGACGCATAACTTGTGATATCTTTGCATTATTTTGTTGGTTGAGTTCAATAATTCTTCTTAGTAATCGAAAGAGGTTGAATTATTGATCAAACATAGTTAGGAGGATAGTCGAGAGAGGTTCTCCTAGAGACCAATCCACTACGCAATTATTGATATCTTCACCAAGCTTAAATTGGTTCATCTCGTGAGGTTGAGACCTAATCGAGAAAGGAGTTTATACTAAACAATTGAACTAATAATAAAGTGAACTCGAGAGACTCACTTGAACATTAGAAGTGAATTATCTAGAGTTAGATCCCAAACAATTATCTTGCACCTATCCATCAAAATCCTATCTTCTCCCATTGATATCTTCCTTTGCTTGTTCAGTGCTTTGATTGTCATTAGTCAATTAGCTTTGGATTCTTAGTTAATTTTAGTATTAATCACCAAACTCTAAATTGTTGATCATCTTGGAGAGCAATCTAGCTACGAACTACGATAATACTGTTTAACTCCAATCCATATGACTACGATATTATATTATACTATATTCGACTAGCGAGCATTTTTACATGTGTGTTTTGCGCTCGTCAGGACACAAAAATACATAAAAACTACAATGAATTCTAGAGTCGTTAGAAACACAACCAATCGTCCGATTCCTATCAAACCAACTCCGAGTGACACCAAAGTTTGCAGACAAGTCCCAAATGATAAAACAGACCTATTCCAAATTCCAAAACAAAAATGTGAACCCGATAGCCATAAAGTCAACCTACGGTCAAATATAGGATAATTTTAAACCTTCAAATTGCCAACTTTCGGCAAAACAAATCAAATCAACCTAGAAACCTCCAAATCCAATTTCGTGCATATGCCTAAGTCCAAAACCACTATACAAACCTATTGAAACCATCAAAACACTCTTTCGGGATCGTTTTGGCAAAAGTCAAACCTCGATCAACATTTCCAACTTAAGCTTCTAAACCAAAAACCAAAGGATCCAAATTATTCCAAAACTCCCCACTGAAATGAAATAAACCATCCCCACAAGTCACAAAACCATAAATACAATTAGGGAAGCTTCAAAAGGGAAAATGGGGGTCAAATACACAAATTAACCAGTCAGGTCGGTACATTCTCCCCTTCTTAAAGAAACGTTCATCCTCGAAAGAGTATAGAGACATACCTGAAGTGCCAAAAAGATGAAGATAACTACTATGCATATCATGCTCACTATCCCAAGTTGCCTTCTCGACTACCTCTTCACTAGACCTTCGTTGAAGCAATGTTCTTTGACCTCAACTTCAATACCTGCGTGTCCAATATAGCCACTGCTACTCAACATAGGTCAAATCTTTGTCCAACTGGACTAAGTTGAAAACTAATATATGAGATGGATCACCATAATACTTTCAGAGCAAGGAAACATGAACACCGGGTGAACTCTGGATAAGTTGGGTGGTAATGTAAGTCTCTAGGCTACTTCACCAACTCTCTCAAGGATCTCAAAGGGACCAATATACCGAGGGCTCAACTTTCCCTTCTTCCCGCACCTCATCACATCCTTCATGGGTGAAACTCTGAGCAGAACCCTCTCTCCCACCATGAATGCCACATCACGAACCCGTCAATCAGCATAACTCTTCTACCTGAACTTCATTGTACGAAGTCGATCCTGGATCAACTTCACTTTCTCTAAGGCATCTCAAACCAAATCAGTGCCCAACAACCTAGCCTCCCCAGGCTCAAACCATCCAACCGAAGGACGACATCGCTTCCCATATAAGGCATCGTAAGAAGCCATCTGGATGCTCGACTGATAGTTGTTGTTGTAGGTGAACTCTGAAAGCGGCAGAAACTGATCCCATGGACCCCCAAAATCAATAAAATAGGGACGTAACATGTCCTCCAAGATCTTAAAAGTATGCTCGAACAGCCCGTCTGTATAGGTATGAAATATTGTGCTCAGCTCGGCCTATGTGCCTAACTCTAACTCACGCTAAACAACTCTCCATAAGTACGATGTGAACAGAATGCTTCGATCCAAGATGATAGACACGAGCACACCATGAAAATGAAAAATCTCACGAAGATAAATCTGAGCCAGGTGCTCTAAAAAGTATGTAGTCATGACTGGAATGAAGTGTGCAGACTTGGTCAGGAGATCCACAATAACCCACACAACGTCGAATCTTCTCAAGGTTCGTGAAAGTCCAACTACAAAAACCATGGCGATACGTTCCCACTTCCACTCTGGAATATCAAGTCTCTAAAGAAAACCACCCGGCTTCTGATGCTCGTACTTGAATTATTGACCATTCAAACACGGAGCCACATACTCCCCAATATCTTTCTTCATTCTTCTCCACCAGTAGTCCTGCCTCAAGTCATGGTACATCTTCGAGGCACCCGAATGAATAGAATACCGCAAACTAAGAGCCTCCTCAAGAATCAACGCATGCAAACCATCCACATTCAGAACACAAATCCAACCCTACATCCTCAATACCCCATCATCACCAATAGTAACATCCTTGGCATCACTGTGTTGCACCGTATCCTAAAGGATAAGCAAATTAGGATCATCATATTGATATGCCTTGATGCGCTCAAACAAAGAAGACCGTGAAACCACGTAAGCAAGAACCCAACTAGGCTCCGAAATATCCAACCTCACATACCTATTGGCCAAAGCCTGGACATCCAAAGCTAACAGTCTCTCCCCAATGAGAATATAAGCAAGTCTGCCCATGCTCCTAGCCATTCTACTCAAGGCATCAGCCACCACATTAGCCTTCTCGGGATGATAAGGAATAGTGATATCATAGTCCTTTAGTAGCTCTAACCACCTTTGCATCCTTTTTCTTGAATAAGTATTGTAGGCTCTTGTGATCTGTGAATACCTTCACAAGACACGATGTAGAGATAGTGCATTCAAATCTTCAGAGCGTGAACAATGGATGCCAACTCTAAATCATATACTAGTTAGTTCTTCTCATGGGGCATCAACTGACATGAAGCATAAGCAATCACTCTATTCTCCGACATCAATAAACACCCATTGCAAATCCGCGAAGCATCACAACAAACTGCATAAGAACCCGATGCTGAAGGCAAAACCAGAACTGTAACTGTGGTCAAGGTAGTCTTGAGCTTTTGAAAGCTCTCCTTGCACTCGTCAGAACACCTGAAAAAGGCGCCCTTCTAAGTCAATCTAGTCAAAGGAGCTGCGATGGATGAAAACCTCTAAACGAAACAGCGATAATAACCAGCTAAGCTTAGAAAACTCCAGATCTTAGTAACAGATGATGGCCCAGCCTTCTTCAAATCCACCTTGATCCCCTCACTAAACACCGGATGGACCAAAAATGCCACTGAATCAAGCCAAAACTCACGCGTGGAGAATTTAGCATATAGCTTCTTCTCCCTCAAGGTCTAGAGCATGATCCTCAAAAGATGCTCATGATCCTCCCGGCTACAAAAATACACCAACATGTCATCAATGAAAACAAAGTCGAATGAATCAAGATACGGCTAGAACACATTGTTCATCAAGTGCATCAAGGCTGCTGGGGCATTAGTCAACCCAAATGACATCACCAAAAGGCTGCTAGAACACATTTATGGAAAATATCTCACTATCGTAACTGACTCAACGGTTGGAGTATCAAAAGTGATATCCCTCATAAAGGCTAAATATGCTAAGCACCCCTTCTCAACCATCTAATGTGCCTTCAGAAAGGGCACCACCCTATTAGGAATAGCTGGAGCACTGCAAGTAGCCTGGAGTGCCAAATGAACTCGTCAACTAACATAACCGCTGCCATGACGAGCTAAAACTGCAGTGCAGGAACCACTAAATCCTCTAAAATCTCGAGGCTTCTTGGCCTCCATTTCCTCCCTCTACTAACCATGCATACGCTCCATCTTCCGAACGATCTCCACAACCTGCTAAAATGGAGTATCATTTCCAACTCTCGTGCCATACTGAATCTAGGACAACAACTGAGCCGCACCATAAATCTGCATACTCGCTCTCTATCTGAAGAAACCAAAGCAGGTGCAGGGCGGGATAACTCATTAAACCTCATGGCATACTCTAACATTGTCATAGTCCCCTGACGCAACTGCTTGAACTTTTTGTGCCACACATCCTTAAGTGTCCGTGGAATGAACACCCTCAAGAATATATCAGAAAACTAAACCCAAGTGAGTGCCACTACATCAATTGGCCTACCTTCCTCATAAGTCTGCCACCAACTATATGCCGACCCCGTCAGCTAAAATGTAGTAAAGACGACCCCACTCACCTCTAGGATGCCCATGGTGTGGAGAATACGGTGATACTGGTCCAAAAAACCCGGTGCATCCTCAAAAGATGCGCCACTGAAAGTAGGAGGATCATACTTCTTAAACCTCTCAAGCCTCATCTACTTATCCTCTGATGCTGCTGGAATGACCTCAGGCTGAAGCGCAACAACAGGTTATGCTGGCATATCACCCGGAACTTGATCAACATGGACCCGCTCCTCCCCCAGCTTGAGAAGTAGTTGGTGCAACTAGTATCAATCCCACCTAAGCTAAAGGACCTAACATGCTAAGAAAATGTGCCAAGGTCTCCTGAAGTACTGGGATAGCATCAGACAGCTCAGGTTCCTGCACCAGAGCTACTGGTGGCTCCTCAATCAATGCTCTAGCAGGTGCTCTAGTTGTGGCACGTGCCCCTACTCGGCCTCTACCTCGGCCCCCGTCTCTTGCGGCTCTAGTAGGGGACACCGTTATCTGCTCTGCTGATCCAGTAATGCGTTTCCTCACCATCTATGAGAGAACAGAAAGACAAAGGCTCAAATTCCAAAATCAGCAAACTCGCACGATAAGGAATAAAAGAAGTGGAATTTCCTAATAATTCTGTAGCCTCCTGAAGATAAGTGCAGACGTCTCCATACCGATCTGCAAGACTACTGAATTCGTTAATGACTCGTTGCACCTATGAACCTAGAACTCTAATACCAACTTGTCATGACCCCAAAATCCTACCTATAGGATTGTGATTGCACCTAGTCTCTAAGAATAGGTAAGCCTAACACATAATGAGATTTAATATAAATAACCAACTTAACTACTCAATATTAACTAATAACTGAAATAACTTAGGTTAACCGAACAACAGTGGTACAACCCAAAACTGGTAGTACAGAGTCATAAGCTCTACTGCAATACAATAGGAATCTCTATTACAACACTATTTGAAATGAAAATAAATAGCAGCAAGGCAAACATCAGAAGGTGACTCTGAGGCCAGCGAGCAATAGTAGGTATACCTTAAAGTTTCTGCAGCAAATCACAAGCAGCTAACTAACGTCCGGCATGCTCCGAGGTACCTAGATCTGTAAAAAAACGTGCTGACCATAGTATGAGTACACCACAACGGTACCCAATAAGTAGCAAAACTAACCTCAATGGAGTTGCGACGAGGTACGATCGAGACACTCACTAGACACACCTATGCAAAATATTATGATAAAGCTAACGGTGGAAGAATATCAATATAAGGTTAACAATGGAAAGAAATATTAGTAAAAAGCTAGCAATGGATAGTAAAAACAACAAATGGCAATAAGGAGTAAACAGATGATAAAGTAGCAAAATAATCAGAAAACAATTAAAATACAAGTGAAATCAATTAAGAAAAGCAAATAACAGTCCAAATAATCAAGCCATTTTAAAACAAGGTTTGCAAAAAAAATCACCCCAAGGTAACACAAGTCACAAATCACTAATTATCCTTATAACGCCGCATGAGCCTTATGGTTATTTTAAAAATATTTTTTCCTGAAATAACTTCACACGCTTTAGCCCCCTTATCTCGCCGCGTGTGCTTCAAATAAAGCAATTTCCCTTAATAGCAACACACATATAAATCCCCCTTATGTTGCTGCATGTGCAACCCTTATGCCGCCGCATACACATCTCATCACAACACAAAAATCATCTCGCACCACACGTGGCCATATGCTTCAAAATTTCCAAAACAATAATACCAATATCACAACAATACATACCCCACGGCTCAACAACCACCAATACAAGAATTTCAACAATAACTCAATAAAACGGAAAGAATAAACCCCACAATGAAAGATATTCCAGGTAATAACATCTTCAATTAAATGCATATAAATAACCTAAGAGTCTAAACCGGTGAAATACCACATACAAGCCCATGCACACACTCGTCACTTCATGTACACGTCTTTCACATAATTCAAATAATGCAATTAGACCAAATCCTAAGGGAAAGTTTTCCCGCACAAAGTTACGCAAGATACTTACTTTAACTAGGCCAAATCAATACTTAAAAATAGCTTTTCCTTTCAACTTCACCTCTGCTCGGCTCAAATCTAACAAAAAATGATTTAGTATCATCAAACTATGTAAGAAAAACTAATTTTTATAATTAAATAAGGCCTTTACAAAATTCCCCAAAAGTCAATAAAAGTCAATATCGGGGTCGCGCGGTCAAAACCAAAGTCCATGAGTAGATCTTGACTACCCATAATCCCACAAGTCCATATATGTATTTAGTTTTCAAATTCGAGTCCAATTCAACTGTCAAATCTCAAATATTTAATTGTCAAAACATAGTCAAAATGTCCCAAAACTTCTCTTCAAAATCCATGGATTAGAGGTTAAATATCAGTAAATAATCATGTAATATAATTCAAACTGGATCAAAATCCCTTATCTAATAGTGGTATGTGAAAATCCCTCCTCAAAATCGCGTCCTACCAAGTCTAGGTTTCTAAAATGTGATAAATGAAGCTAAGTTCTGAAGTTTCATTATTTTGTTCAGCTGCAGAAGACGCAAATGCAATTGTGAACCCTCGCAAATGCAGAAAACACCTCATAAATGTGGCGCCTGACAACCTATTGTCGCAAATGCAACACTTACTTCACAAATGAGAAATCAGTCCCCTCCGCAAATGCGGCCAGATGGTCGCAATTGTAACCTGTCCAACCCAAGCCAATTCATCGCATTTGCGAGTAAGGAATCACATTTGCGATACCTGAGCCTTCTTTGCCTACTTTTCAATTGCAGTGACGGTGCTCGCAATTGCGATAACTGCAACACCAGCACACCAGCAACCTCAAACATGTTCAATCCAATCTGAAACACGTCTGAAACTCACTCGAGCTCCCAAGGATCCACACTAAATATCCACACAAGTCTAAAAAGATCATGCAAACTCCCTCGCATGATCAAAACACCAAAAAAACATCTGGATTCATGAATTAATTGCCAAAACACATAGAAAATTACAATGAATTCAAGAATCGCTAGAAACACAACCATTCGTCCAATTCCTATCAAACTAACTCGGAATGACATTAAATTTTGTAGACAAGTCCCAAATGTCAAAACAGTCTTACTCCAAATCCCAAGACCAAAATCCAAATCCGATAGCCATAGAGTCAACCTACGGTCAAACTTAGAATATTTCTAAACTTTCAAATTGCCAACTTTTGGCAAAACAAGCCAAATCTATTTAGAAACTTCTGAATTAAATTTCGAGCATACTTCTAAGTCCTAAATCACTATAAGACCCAACTGGAAGAGATACCCTTAAGCTCAATGAATAGCAACAACAAAAAGTACATGAGAAATCATATATTTACATCTTTGGAGGAGATATAACATGACTTCTATTTATATAGGAGCAACCTTTTATCTTTGGGAATTATACATAGCACCAATACATCATCAAATGGATATATCAGCAATGTGACTTTATATTGTAGTAGCAGCAACGTGAGTTGGTAATTTATGGAAGAAGAGTGTAATCTTACTCAAAGACAATATACAGGTTTTGCGCACCACATCGATCTCGTTGTTCGTTTTTGGTGCGTTGTTAATCCAGGTTTTCTTTGATGTGAAGTAAGGAGGAATAAGAGTATTTATTGTCAAATACAGTAAGAGTTTTCCTCTCCTTGATATATTTAAATTCGCCTAGGTCATGGCTAAATTATGGAATGAGAATTATGGAATTAATAGAGGAAATTCATATTTTGACATTGTTGTTGTTGTTATATCGGCTATTCGGTAAATTTCAATGTTTTGTTGTGGCTGCAAATTGTTGGAGTAACTTCAGTATACAGTTGGTGTAGTCATTGATATGTGTTTTGAAGTAAAGAAAAGATTGGAGAAGTATGGTTGATAATCGTAGCCGAGCTTTTCGCTAGTTATATCGTTGTTTGGGTTATAAAACTTGTTATAGAAATTGTTAGTTGTGTTGTTGTATTACCTTTCTTATGGTAGACTTGAGGAAATTATAAGAATAGGGGAAATTCTATCCATTTCATTGGAAGATAGATTATCTTCCGTTATGCGATTAAGAGAATTGTCCGTATGGTTGACAATAATATTATTCTTGTTATCATATAGATCGTGAAGTGGATACGAGTTGAGATCTTGATCCATTGAATTAACTCCAAGTATGTTAAGGTTTTTCCTTATTTCTTATTGGCATGATCCATATGATACAATAAAACGAGCAAACGCCCAGCTTTCACAAATGACTCTATTCATAGAAGCACTAGGGGTGTCTGTGTTCTTGATTCCTCATATGTCCTATTATTATATTGTCTGTTCATGGGTCTCAGAAAATATGTAAGTTGATAGAAATTATTTCATCATATCAACCGAAAGTATATTGATCTTATTACTTTCTGAGAGATCTTATTGACTTCATTATGCATTGCACTCATTTATACATGTACATTTACCGATGACAAGATAGCGTTATACACGCGTATATTATATGTATATGGGGTATAGGGACAGGTTACGGCATTAGATGCACCACCACCTAATCAGTTGGTATATGTTGATTATTTTGCCTACAAAGGCTGAGATGATATGATGGGATGCTCTCAGAAGCTTGATGAAATTAAGTACGGATATACCTATGAATTATATGACATTTATGCGCATATATATGACATTATAAATGTTTCATGATTCACAAAGCTATTCAGACTTACAAGTTGAGTCCTTTACTCCATTTTTCTTTCACGTCTTTTATATACTGATTTTCATGCCTTACGTACTCAGTACATTTTTCGTACTGACGTCCTTTTTGTTGTGGACTCTGCATTCATGCCTGCAGGTGTAGGTAATCAGTTTGACGAGTCCTCATAGTAGACGAGGCTAGCATTCAGCGAAGGATCAGTAAGACTCCGCTTCATTCGGAGTGTAGCTGAGTCTATAATTCATCATGTCAGAGTTTTGCTATAGACTTATGGGTAGGACCGGGCCCTGTCCCATTTGAAGTCGAATACTCTTAAATACTTTGTAGAAACAGGTTCATTATATACAGTATGTCAGAGGTCTTGACGGCCCCTTTGTATTCATGTTTTAAGTACGATGGATCGCTAATACAGCGTTTTCCCACTTACTATTGTACATTATGAATTGTGGTCATCTTGGCACATGATAGTTACAAAAGGAACAACTCAACCTATATATGTTCTAGTTTTGGTCGAATGATCATGAGTTATAGAATGATTCGCTCGGGCCAGCACGACACCAGGTGCCAGCCACACCCCCCCTCCCCAGGGTTTGGGGTGTGCCAAAGTGGTATTAGAGCAAGTCGTGTCCTAGGAAGTCTACAAAGTCGTGCCTAGTATAGTCTAACTTATAGGTGTGTTGCGCGCCTCACTTATAATTGAGAGGCTATAGGGCGTTTAGGAATTGTTACCCTTTTTTTGTTTCGACATCGTGGGATAGAGTTGAGTTGTAAAAAGTCAGTATGAAGCTTCTGCCGCATTTTGCATGCATCAGAGGTGAAATTAACACATTATAGCTTTAAGGCGTGGATGTAATTTCTACCTATGTTGAAGGGAGGTTATGAACGTGACAGAAGATATGATGCGAGATTTAAAGGTAAGTAAGGTAAAGGTGAAGAAGATATGAGATACTCAAGTGTAGAAGATTGTGAATAGTCCAGACTTCAAATAGTGGTTGGGTTTTAGTTTAGCTTACAGAGGAGACTCTACAAAATTTTCTTAAGTCTAACATTCGAGGACGAATGTTTCTAAAGGGGGGAAGGATGTTACATCCCGTAATTTTGTATGTTGGATTTATCATAAGATAATTGACATAAGTTCAAGGACTAGATTATTTTGAGTTTATAAGTATTTACGATAGTTATAACAAGTGATAAGTAAAGTCGTGAAGGTTAGAGGGTAAGTGAATTGAAGAAATGAGTTACGTCGAAGTTTGACATTTGGGATAAAGAAACAGTCCAAGCTATAATACTCCGTATTTATGGACTGGTGCTATACCACATGACCATAATAGTGAATTATATGAAGTATATTAGTATTTAAGTGAAACGAGACTAAGAAATTATTGTGTGGATAATTGGTTAAATGTTGGTATAAAGTTGGAGAATATGAAATTAGTTATAAGTGGATAAGTGTAAGAATTGTTTTGTCCACGTTGGACCATGGCAACTAAAGCAAAATGTGACTAATATATGTACATGATCTGGGGTGTCACATTTTGATATGAGTATGCTTGCTAAACATTGACGTATATAAGTGGGCTGGCCCCACGGCCCATCAAAAAATATTAGTTGGGTTCCATTATTTAGGTGGCTTTCTAGAAAAGAATTAAGAATATATATATATATATATATATATATATATATATATATATATATATATATATATATATAT
>MCJB01050297.1:58461-86150 GCA_002018475.1 Nicotiana obtusifolia
CCCCCCCCCCCCACCAAAACCAAATTTATCAATCTTCCAAGCTTCTATCTTCTATCAACTAACTCCGAATGCGATGAATCATACTTAATAACTCGGAACGGGACTAAATTTTACATGCAAGTCCAATATGACAATACAAACCTATCCCCAGGCTCAGAATACCAAACGTGATCCTATATCACCAAGTGCACTCCAAGTCAAACTTAGTTAGGTATAAAACCTTCAAAATATATATTTCCAACAAAAAGCGTTAAATCACTTCCGGATTACCCGAAACTCAATCTAAACATACACCCACGCCCAAAATTACCATATGAATCTATAGGAACCTTCAAATCTCGATTCCAATTTTATTTACTTAAAGTGTTAATTTAAGTCAAACTTGATCACCTTAAGCCACTATTATGGAACTAAGTGTTTCGATTTCAACCTGAACCCTTTCAAAATCAAACCAACCACCGCTGCAAGTCATAAAACAGGAAAAGCAAAATACGAGAAGTATTAAATAGGAGAACGGGGTTCTAAAAACCAAAATGACTAGTTGGGACGTTACAAGCCTATGTGCTAGTTGCCGCTCATTTACTGCTTTGATATTGCTTGAACTGTATAAACTACATTCTCTCGCTTCCACCTATGAGTCTTCTGAATATATTGGTTACACGTGTGTGTGAACCACTTTCTATTAGAAGTCACACATGTTAGAATGGGGTACAAACCAGTAACTAGGTCTGGTTGACTTTCGCGCTCTCATTATGTTGCATCCATCCCGGCTCGAGCTGTCCGCTTGGGTAAGCCAGGTCAGACACATCTCCCATTGGGATTTAAACCTAGAAGAACAAGCCACATGTCATATCCCTAGTAGGAATACTTGTTTGCATAACGTGCATTTGACTTTGGGGACCCAGCACAAGGGTAGGGTCCGTCTAGGACATGTGTGCCCACTTTTAAAGATCATCATGTGCAAACGTGCTACTGGTATTTGAGAAAATAACGTGTGTCAAATTTTATTCAAAGGTGCTGAAAAATAGACTGAGATTTTCAAAAAATCTCCCGTCTCTGAAAGTTGGCCGAACTATCTCACGATCTGGTGTGATATGTAGGTAACCCTCCCCAGGCCCGGCCCCAATATATAAAAATCAAACCAAAGATAGAAAATACATTCCTTTTTATTCTGAGATGTCAAATACAAAAAAAATTTCTTTCTTCTTTAGAAGTTTTTCTATCCAAAATTTTAAAAAAAAAACAGAATCTAAAAATATTTTTCTTTTTAGAAGCTTTCTGTCACGACCCAAAATCCTAACTTGCCGTAATGGCACCTATCATGGTACTAGGCAAGCCAGCATTTCAAAAATATTTCCAACACTTCTAAACGAAACAAATTAAAGCAGCTTTAGCGATGAAAGTTTTCATAAACAGGAATAGAAACCCAAAACACAATGTGGAAGTTCCCAACTATCGGGGTGTCACAAAGTACATGAGCATCTAGACATCACAAGTCTGGAAAATAATGTCTATGATGGTCTGAAACTAAATACAATAAGTGGAAATATAGGGAAGAAGAGACAAGGTCTGCGAAACGTCAAGTAGCTATCTCGGTAGTCTCAAAAATCCGAACTCCTCAACTCAGCAACTGTTGTGACCGGAAGCACCTGGGTCTGCAGACAAGGTGCAAGATGTAGCGTGAGTACAACCAACTCATTAATTAACAAGACTAAATAAAGAACTGAAAGTAGTGATGAGCTTCACAATTATAGTTCAATTACAGTGATTTCAACATTGGAAAGTACGCATGCTCTCAAGTTTGATAAATTAGGTCAAACAGTTACTCAATAACAAGTTTAAGTGAAACATATGGTAATATATTTCAGAGATGTCAAGACAGTGATACGTGATAGCTAAGTGCAACAATAATGAAATCAAATGCCTCATCTCAGGGACACAGTCACTCAGCCCTCCCATTCACTCAGCACTCAGAACTCGCACTTAGTAGGTACCTGCGCTCACTAGGGGTGTGTATAGACTCCGAAGGGGCTCCTCCATCCAAGCGCTATAATTTACACGGACAACTCCCGTGCTGCACGGACAACTCACGTGCTATAGTATAATACCTTGATCCTCACGAATAACTCACGTGTTATGGCATAATACCTGGATCCGCACGGACAACTCACGGGCTGCACAAATAACTCACGTGCTATAGTATCAATATCTCACAATCAGGCCCTCGGCCTCCCTCAGTCAGCAATCTCTCTAGTCTCTCGCGCTTTCAGTAATCATGAAAATTAGCCCCAACAGAAATGATATAATGTATCAATAAGGAACAATAGAGACTGGGATAAAATAAACAAGTAAAACTGCGACTGAGTACAAAACGACAATTTAGCAGATAATTCAACATGTACACGACCTTTGTGGATCCCTAGAGTGCCAACACAGAGTCTAAACATGATTTCTAAGATGAGTTGTGGTTCAATTTCTCTACTACATGGAGAATGTACAGATACCGAGCCATATACTCCACTATATCTTTCTTCGTTCTCCTCCACCAGTAGTGCTGCCTCAAATGCTGATACATCTTAGTGGCTTCCAGAATAATAGAGTACCACAAACTATGGGCCTCCTCAAGAATCAACTCACACAACCCATCCACATTGGGCACACATAGCTAGTCCTGCATCCGCAACAACCCCTCATCTCCAGTAGAAACCTCCTTGGCATTGTCATGTTGTAACGTGTCCTTAAGGACAAGCAAATGAGGGTTGTCATACTGACGTTCTCTGATGCACTTATATAAGGAAGGCTAAGAAACAACGCAAGCAAGAACCTAGCTAAGCTCTGAAACATCCAATCTAACAAATTGATTAGCCAAGGCCTAAACATCTATGGCTAGTAGCCTCTTTGTTTCCGGTAGATATGCCAAACTACCCGTACTTTTTGCCTGACGACTCAAGGCATCAGTCGTGACATGTTGGTTTCAGAGCTCTAGGTTCATAAGTTCTACGAGTCATGAGCAAGTGTCTAGTAGAGTCTTGCAGATCGGTATGATGATGTACATACCTATATTTGAGAGGCTATGGGGATCGGTATATGAGCGCTCGGTGCTAGTTGTACATCAACGAGTTGTGGATCATGAATGAGGTGCGAGATGTGTTTTCTGTGTTTTGATGATGGTCCAGTTTGGATGACTTGAGGCCCGATTTGGACTGCTTGTTAGGCTTAGTAGTTTTAATTGTGTTAGCATGTGCTTTTGGACTTCTATGTGTAATGGTGTCCCTATGAGTGGTATTGGTGTCTCGATGACTAGTTGGATAGATATACGATGAGTAGGATGTGACTGTGGGATGTGCTTAGATGGTTTGGATGTGACGGGAAGAGTTTTCTTGATATGTGAAAAGGACTATTAGATGCTCGATTTTTGTGGATATGTCATACAGTCTTGAGTTATGAAGGTTTTTGAGAGATTCTTTCATGTTATTTCATTTATGGAACGAAGTATATTTTTATGTGTTGATGATAAGTTCAGACTCAGGATGATTAAGTGGTTAAGTGTCGTATTGATTTTTATGTGTCGACAATTTGATTGTGGTTAAGTGTTGTATTGATTTTGGTATGAAGCATACTTGTGGATTAGTTATGACTTGCAGAGGATGCTTTTAAGGATGACGTAAGCAAGGAAATTTCTGGATGCATGGTGTATTACCCCTTATGGATATATGAGAGTCTTGGAAATGGTCTATGGTTGCAGTTCGTGATGGATGTAATGCACCAAGAAAAGTATTCACTTGGTTGCTTAGAGGTGTGGATTACTTCTTTGGGTGTTGTTGTGCTAATGAGGCACAGGTCATTCGGACCGCTTGGGTGGTGCAATTGAGGGTTGAGTAAAGTGGATGACTCTCGAGAGGGTTCTAATGGATTCAAGATTTATATGTGGCATTGAAAATTTTTCGAATTTATATATGTCTAGAATCTGAGATTTACATCAGATGGTGTCGAGACTCGCGATATTTTCATATAATTAAGGATTTTATATTTTTGTATCAAGAAGGGAAGGGAACGACTTTAGATTCACAGAAGGTTTCTTCAAAGTGGATGTCTCGGTAGTGGTACTTTTGGGGTGCTTAAGAGGGAATACATCGGCTTATGGGCCTTAAGGCAGTGTGGTTTTATGCTAGGATCTGTTATGGTAACCTTTGGGTAAGGATTGTGGTGTTCTAACAAGGATAAATGTCAATGTGAGGATAATTCGAAAGGAAATCAGAGAAATAGGACAGCTTAGTAGTAGATTGGATCAGCACAGTAATGGATATGATCAATTCATTGGGTAATTGTGATGTGGTGATCTTTACAAGTGTTTTGTGGCAATACTCTTGGGTTTGGTGACCTTCTTGGCTTGGTTGAGTTAGAGAAATTCAGTTCTGATGGCTTGGTTATGTGCAAATGGGTTTCAACAAGTTCTCGATGGTTTCTACCATGATTTGAGATGGATATTTCCTACCGGCGTGAGAAGCATGTTGCGTATTGTGATTTTCTCTTAGATGGGATCAAATGAAAGGTTTCTCACTGATCGGATATGTATTCTGCTGGTGACTCAAAGTTGATTATGAGATTCTCGTACTTTTAATATGATGGCATGAAAGATACGATGTGTTGTGTGGGATTAAGATTTGCATGTGCAAGTATACGGTTCAGTTTCAAAAGGGAGGTCATGAGTTCTAGACGGCATAGATAGTTTTAGATATTCAGAAGAATGTTGGCAGTATTTGGTATCCCCTTAGAAGACTGTGCATTTCAAAGGGGCTCCTTGTGTTTTGACTTACAGATGCTTCATTGGTATTACGATACTCGCCTGGTTGATCAACTGCTGATATTCGGATTTTGCTATGTGGTAAAGAATTATGGAAGTATTTATCGTAGAATAATTATGTATGAAGGATGTGTCAGTCATTTGAAGGTGGAGATAGGATCAGATCTGGTGATTCTCTTGTATTATAGTGTTCTGGAGACTAGGAGTCGTAGAGACAAATTGTTTCGGGGTTGTAGACTGTGAAGATATGGCCAAAGTTAGACATGTGGTGCTACGTGTTATGCTTAGGTCATTGTGAAATTTTGGAGGGCTATTTGTCCATTCGGGGATGATCGGAATTGATTTGGGGCCCATTGATAGGCCCAATGACGTATTTTACACCGGGCCTGATTTGTTGACTCCGTACTACTGTTGTTTAGGGATGTGCCATTTGGTTAGAATTGATTTTATTCGTATCTAATATGTTCTATGTGTTACTCTTTCATGCTACGAGGGGTTGTGATTCGTTGGTTATATGCACACATGGTGCGGTTCTGTTTGGGCCTTATAGCGGAATTTGAGCGAGATGGTGATTGGGGTATATAATGGTTGATTGCGCATTGGTTATGGTCTTTCCGGGTTGTGGTATATTGTGTTATTTGCTTCTCCATGGTTATGGTCATTCACTTCGCGCACTTGATGTCAAATTGCGCGTGGTTGTTGATTTTGAGCATTGTGGCTTAGGTATTTCATATAGACCAGTGTATGGATAGGGTCACGCATTGCAGCTGGGTTATGTTGGGATGTGATCCTTTTGTGATAGATTTGTGTGTCTTGGTTATACTACAAGTGATGGGTTCCTAGCATTGCCTTTGTGGTGGAACTTATTGACCTTGTGCGAAGGTTCTCTCATTTGAGTCATTTTCCATGTTTGAGTACATTTTGATTGTTGCTTGTTGTGATTTTAGGTTGTATTGGTGTGGCATGTCAATAGAATAGTTGTGTTTGATTAGATAAGGTCAGTGGACCCAGAATTGATATGATCGATTTAATTACGATATGTTTGGAAGAATTATATCAGAAGTCGGCTAAGAATTTGGCTTTGTTTCTAGTCGGACGAGTGAGAGATCTCCATGACTTGTCGATCTAATGAGTGGTTACGAGTCTCTGCGTGTTTCTTTCTTCATCAGCAGTGTACGAAGGTTTTGAATGAGGTTTTATTTGATATGAGGTTTAGTACCGGTATCAGGTTTATTTTGAGCATCTGTTGTGATCGAGAATTATTGATACGAGTATGCGAGTTGTGTGGTATATCATGTGGTTACATCTCTGGGTTATGGTTATGGCTTAATACAACCTGTTCCGACTCATACAATGTGTAGATGGGAGGTTCGGGTCTTGTAAGGAATTCCGGATGTTGGAAATTGGGTTCTAAAGCTTACGGACTAAGGTTAAAGTAATGATCTTTAGCTATGATGTGTTGCCAGGCATACATGAATTGGGCCAACGAGGGATCACCCTCAGGTATGTGCATGGTAAGGTTACACGGCGATTTGATGGTTTTGGAATGACTCTTGGCACGTTCGAGGACGAACGTATGTGTAAGTGGCGGAGAATGTAACGACCCTTCCGGTCATTTAGAGCATTGGCATTCTGTTTAGCTATTTGAAGTCTTGAGCAGCATTGTATGATGTATTATGAATTGTGTGAATCATCGGTTTTGGTTTTTAGGTTATTCGAAATAATTTGAAAAAATAATTCTCAACTAGGAAGCTTTAAGTTAGAAGAGTTGACCAAGTTTGACTTTTTAGTACTTAACCTCGGATCTGAGTTTTGATGGTTCCGTTAGGTCCAGATGATGATTTTGAACTTGGGCATATGACCGGATTTGCATTTGGATATTTCTAGAAGGCATCGGCACTATTTGGTGAAAGTTGGAAATTTGAAGGTTTGGAATGTTCATAAGTTTGACCGAGAGTTGACTTTGATGATATCGGGTTCGGATTGTGGTTCCGAAAATTGGAATAGCTTCGCTATGTCATTTAGGACTTCTGTGCAAAATTTGAGTTCATTCCAAGTTTACTTGATAAGGTTCGGCACGAGTTTTGGAAGTTGAAAGATTCAAAGTTCTTTAAGTTCGATTTGAGGTGTGATTTGTGGTTTTGGTGTTGTTATGCGTGATTTGAGGCCTCGAACAAGTCCATTATATGTTATGGGACTTGGGTTTGGACGGGGTCCAGAGGGGCTCCGATGAGTTTCAGATAGGTTTGGGTATTGTTGCGCTCGTTTTTTATGTTTCAACGTCGTTTCTTCAAGCATAAATAGTACCACATTAAGCAAATGAGCTCCAATTTCTATTTTGATTGAATCATTAGATCCATATCGTAATTTTGGAACCATAGCAACTGAAATCATCAAGTTTCGATATCGTAAAGAATTTATGATCATTTTACTAAGAATTTTGTTGCCAGATCTTTCAGATTAGTTACGAAATTGCCACTGCATTCGTATTTAAAAATCTGCACTATTTTCAAATATTGAAATCAACATATCTCATTCATTATAAGGTCAAATGGAGTGATTCAAAAGGCTAACTTGACTGAAATGTTACGAGAAATCCGTTGGAGGCATCAAACATGAGTTTCTGGAATGTTTGGCATAAAAAACGAGACAGAATAGCTGGGCAGAAACATATAATATCAAGGGTTTGTTCATTTGGTCATATTTTGAGTTGAGGAGCTCGGATTTGAGCGATTTTTGATGTGATTCTCATCGCATGGATTGAGGTATGTGTTCTATACTCGGTTTTGTTATATTGCATGAATCCCTCGTTGTTTTTGGCATTTGATTGATAATTTCAAAGTGAAATTTAGGGGGGTTTTGTCTAAATTTTTGAAGTGAATTTTTGAGTTTTGAACATTGATTCGGAGTCAGATTTGAGTGAAGCTAGTATGTTTGGACTCGTAATTGAATGAGTTATCGGATTTTGTAAGTTTCGTTGGATTCCGATGTGCGGACTCGGGTTTGACGTTTTGGTTGACTTTGAGCTTTTGATTAAATATTCCACCTTTATCAATTATGTTTGTTTCCTTTGGCATTATTTGATGTTCTTGATTTGCTTTTGGCTATTTTTGAGTCATTCGGAGGTCGGTATGCACGAGGTGGCATTTCTAGAGTATTGTTTAGCTTGGTAAATAACACTTCTAAACTTGGTGTTGAGGGTATGAACCCTGAATATACGTGCAATGTGTTTGGTGTTGAGGTGATGCAAATGCTAGGTGATGGGCGTGTAGCGTGCATCGTGTGAAGTATGACCCGGTCGATTCTGTGGTACTATGTTGTTATCTATCTTGTTTCTATCAATGAAATTCCTACATGTTAGAGTAATTGAGCTGTGATACATGTTAGAAATCATGTTTAGGACATATATTTATTCTGTTGGAACCCAGTGAGGTCATTTTTGCTATTGAGTTATTTTCTTAAATTGTAATTTATATACTCAGTCATATTCATTCACTTGCATATCATATCTCAGTCACTACTATCATTCGTTGTCACATCATGTTATCATTGTTTGGGTTGATTAGCATGAGAGTTTTGAGCCGAGAGACAGGAGAGATTGATGACTGAGTGAGGCTGAGCGCCTGATTGTGAGTGATATTTATGAGATCGGGTTGCATGCCACAACTGGCTTTATTGATTCATGATAGGATCGGGCTACATGTTGCAGCATGCCATAATTGGCTTATATTAACGCTTGGGCATGATCCCCTCTTCCGGAGTCTGACATACCGGCAATGAGCGCAGGCACCTACTAAGTGCGAGTGCGAGCGTTGAGTGATTGGGAGGACTGAGTGACTGGAAGGACTGAGTGATTGAGCGTACTGAGTGAGGTTGACTGCTCCGAGAGCATGAGCACATGAGTTTATCCCTGTGGTACATTACACTTGACATGCATACTTGGCATGTAGGCATAGAGATGCATTTTCTCCTGTTGTATGGTATTATGACATTCATGACTTCACATTTACATTGACATGTAGGCATAGAGATGTACTTTCTTCATGCCATCTAGTAGTGAAACATCTTATCTGTTGTTGGACGTTTAAGAAAGAATCTCAGTTTTTCTGACATACTCACATTTTGGTGATTTCAACGAAATATTTGGGGTTTACTGTTATACCTAAAAAGCATGTCTATTTTCCGTAGCTATCGATGAGCTAAGCTTCATATCTTTGAGTATTACTTGTATTGTTTTCATTATATTTGTTTCGAGTTGTTCTTGGCTATTGGTGTTGGAGTTTGACTGTTGTCCATGCTCGTCACTGCTTTCAACCTAAGGTTAGGTTTGTTATTTATTGAGTACATGTGGTCGGTTGTACTCATACTATACTTCTGCACGTTCCTTGCAAATTATGGAGCTGATATTGATGCGTATGATGGGAGCTGGCATTAAAGATATACTTGCATTCCAGTTATAGCTGCCTCTTGTTCTTGGCAGCTTTAGATTTATAAATCTGTTTATGTACGTTTCGAACATATGATGTATTTATTTCATGTCAGCTTTGTAAACTCTAAGTCTTAGGAGCTCATGATTTGTACTACCAGTCCTTGGAGAGTTGTATAAAATCCAGTTATTTCATTTTTGAATATTATCATTATCATTATATTTTGATTTATTGTTAATTGGCTTACCTAGCAGGTTGGATTATGTGTCATCACGACTAGTTGGATTTTGGGTCATGATAAAAGATCAGTGACATTAGACCCAAATTTCAGTAAGATTTATGGACGTAACTTGTGACGACTTTCGTCGACTTTTTTTTCACAACTCACTTGACTTCAAAACATAACATAGGACTATCATATGATCAAAATACCTCATAAAATTACCTTCTTATCATGTTTAGAACCCTAGTCTCACTCAAAAGGTACGGGTTATAACATTCCCAACTTGCTATCTTTTGACGAAACTTATTCTTTTTGATTCATGTAACTTCTAAACCCTACAACCCTCACAATACTTCCTTAAAAAAATTTAACCCATCATTATCTTTGTAAAGGTCCTTCCACTCTCCGACTCATATTGATTCACTTAAGACGAATTCTAACATGAAAGTAAATAGTGTAACATCCTTCCCATCTTTGGAACATTCGTCCTCGAATGTAAAGGAGTCTTAGAGGAAAAACTGGGCTCTTACAGATTTTATGGAAATCTTGATAGATTCTCCTTTGTAAACTGAACTATCCCGTACCTTTCAAACAACCAAAAACATATCATATGCTATAGAGGGCCATAAACAATAAACGATATCGCTTGGATTCACATGGCCATTAGTGTCAATGAAAATGCCATAAACTGTAACTTACCTTGTGTCCAAATAATTCTACTCATAAAAACAAGGTAACGCTTCAATTCTGAATATCATTTAATCATAGAATGAATGTTAATGAGAATCACATTACATGGGCCAAGAAAAAATGTGGCCGAGTTATAGTTGTTAAGAATCTTCTATTTGAAACAAGTCCCACGTCTTTTCTTCGCAGTTCTTACTCCTCCATGATATCTTTATGGAAGCCACTTTCTTTGTCCCCAACTTGCGAACCTGTCGTTCTAAAATAGAAACTAGAACCTCCTTTGTAAGACAGGTTCTCTGTAATCTGAACATTTGTACTTTTGCAGCATCATGTGCTTCTGCAACATAAAATCCTAATTCATTTGTATAGCTAACGGAATCTTCTCATAAGATCGACTATTTATTACTTGTAAATCATCTAATGCATTTCTTCAATATCGGAACATGATAACTGGGTGAACGGATCCTAATTCTAAGAAAAAATTCACTTTACTCTTTCTCTGGGTACTTTGGACGTGGCTTTATATATGTCTTGATTAGCTTGTCCCATTATGTTATTATGCTTTTCCTGAGCGAAATTTTCAAGAAGACCTCATTATTAACTTGAGATTTTCTTAAGTCTCGTCATCGCATGTTGGGGTTCGATTTGTGACACTTCTAAGCACAAACACTCTTGAATAAGGCTGCCTTTTTTATAAATTGATACGTTAAACTAGGACAAATAATTCTATATTTCAAACTGCCTTATGGGGAGTCTACATTACCTTCCACGTCATGCTTTATAAGGAGCTAATCCGTGCAGTCTAAAATTTATAGATACTACTATTGTTATTGTTTGCTCTACTCAATAGTCAGTAATTGATTATCCTGTCTTTACGTAAAATTTGGCATCTTAGCTTGTAACATTTCTTTGAGCATCTGAGTTGTACGCTTCACTTGCTAGAATAATCTTATGTACCCAAGTTTCTTTGAAAGGACTTTCAGAATTTATCTGTAAATGAGCACTTCTATTAACCGAAATCGAGGCAGAAATATTATATACCCGATCTACCTTCTGCACTCTTCTGTTTTACATAACCTTTAGTAATTTGTCTAGTAAAAATAAATCGATCTTTGTCAAACTAACCACAGTCGTCCATGTGGAATTGAACTTGCTATATTTGTAACAAGTCTTATGCCAGTCACTTCTCATCTCCATATTAGGTTACTTTATCCATGTCAATCCATTGGGTTCCTGATGTTCTATTTTGTCCGGTTAGCAACTGAAATATTATGCCATGAATCCTAGACTGGTTTTCTTCATGTCGACCTACCAATGTAATCCTTTGACATCTCTTTAACATTCTGAGATGAATAGAATAGCATGAATAATGAATCGCTGTCCTAATATACAATCGGCAATATTCCTCCTTCAATAGACTCAAAAGTCGTAGTTTTCTCTTGCCGAATTCCTCTTTTAACTTTTCCTAAAACAAAAATCTTCCCCATCTACAAGAGATGACTCTCCCATATTCCAGGCCTTATACATTTATTATCTGAGTCTTCCAAGCGTATCCAAACCTGTTAATTGGCTAAGACCTTTAGTCATCCCTTTTTCCTTTTGAACTTGCTCATTTATCAAACCACCTGTGACTAACGACTAACCGCATCCATTATAATATTGATTCAGCTCTTTTTATTCTAGTTCTAAGCCGTCTTATATGAAACATGTATACCATTATGGTTACCAATTCCTCCTTATTTTTCTCACTGCCCCTAGTTGTCAATGACTTCTTATTAGGCTTATATTATGATATTCCTTATTCGCAACTCTGACTTAATTCCTACACATTCTTAATCCCTTGTACATATAGTTCTGGACCTCATCTATCGATTTCCATCTTCTTGTTATTGTATACATTTGGCGTATTTCTTTGTTGGTTAGGTTCGGATTTATTAAAGAAACTGACATTGTGAAACACCTTACCTTCATACTACTTCTTTCTACTTCATCCTTCCTTTATTGTCTATCCTAAGTCTTATCCTTGATGTTTAACTTCATTGTTTCAACTTTGATGGTTTCTCCTCTTTAAGTTTCTCCTTGAAATATTGTACTACCCTTTGTTCTTGTTGTCATCTCAACTATCCCTCACAGTTGCATCATTTAGACATTACCATGGTCTATCTTTAATTTCAAGAGTCATCATACTCGGGTCTGTTTCTAACTCCTTATGAGTGTTCTTCCTTCTCATTTCAATCCCAGTAATATTTTTTTTGGAGTCATATCTTCTAACTTTAACACATTCTTCAGGCTAACATTCCCATGTATAAACTGTTTGACTACGCTTGTTGTCAATTTATAAGCCAATATCGTCTTTTTTCTGTATTGTTTGTACTCGTACATCACTTTAAAGTTTCTTATACTCATTTCTGTCCCAATCCTCCCATCTTTTCATTGTTAAACAAATGTGCTCTCAACTTAGTACTTTACCACCTTGCAGAGTCGGATCTAAGAATTGAAGGTAGTGGATACCACATTTCCTTTAATGTTAACTTTGTTTTGACCGTAGAATTTGCTAAAAACGTATATTCGGTTTGATTCGGTCTTTTTCGAGTTTACTAAAGTCAACTTAATAGGTTTTTTATTTGCATATAAAAGTTACACCTTGTATATCGAGAAACAAACATAATCAACATTTTCAACAAGTACATCTCTATTATTAGGACACAAGTATGAACAACACTTTCACCTGGGGAAATTACATCCTTTTGTCCATATTAAAAATAAATTTTTACATGTAAAATTAATAGTAATATTTTATGTCTAGAGAATCACACCCTCTCTAGTTTTTAAAGTTTTGAACAAGTAAAATAACATATTCAATAAGGGGATTACGCCAATTCAAAATTTGAAAAACAAGAAAAAAATCTTCATTTGCTAAATTACACCCCATAAGTAAATGTAGAACTAGATAAATTACAAAGCCAAAAAAATCTAAAACAAATATTTCATGTTTTCTCTATGCAAAATGCGTACCTAAGTTTTACAATTGACGAGTAAAAGATTTAAAAAGCACAAAATTTTAGATATAAGATTATTAAACAAAAGAAATTGGAATTGAAAATTGATTTGATCCTAATCCAAAATTGATCCAATTTTTTCAATTCAGAATGAAGGAAACTCACATTTTTCCAATTGAGAGCAATACTTATATGCTCACAAATAATATTTACACCAAATTGTACTAATTTATTATGATTGAGCATTATAATTTAGTGTTAACCATATTTGTGAATACATATATTATGTATTTATTGGATCAATGTAAATATCTGATGTGAGCAAGTATTTACCCATAAACATGAGCCTCATATGCAAGAAAAACTTGCAAAATGTTTTCGCAACATGGCACCTTTGTCAAATTTGAAATTGTGGGTTGCAAGACTAAATATTTAACTTTCTTTAAGAAAGTTTCAACATATATATCAAAAAAATTTGCCAACCTAGCGGGTGCCATGCCACCCCTACCTTGAAGGGTGGATCCACCACTACCACCTCATCTCCCCCTTAGGGAAATAGTTTAATGTTTCACGCTTGAAGTCCTATCGTCTTTCCGCTTTCCGTAGGTCTGTATTTCTGGTAGCTTATGATTGACCTATGGGTAACTTTTCTCCCTTTTTGATAATTTATAAGGGTCCATATATATAGCGAGTCATACTTCCTCGATGGCATGCCGTCTTTGGACGAGTTCACATTTAGTTCACGTGGCTTGTCAAGGAGATCTTTATAAATTTCTTTCAAGGTTCTTCTCCTACTAATCCTCTTCCTCCTTCTGCTCATTCACTCATTTTATCACTGCAATACTAACTAGTGTGAGAGTCCTTTGAATCTTTAATCGGTACCTTAGTTATAGTTTATCCTAAGTCATCCTCCAATATCGGCACCTCGCATCTATATGGTTAAATTAACCTTCCGATAATCCCCGTTAAAATTACTAATCCATTTTTAATGAAAACATGGCCCATACTGCTTTATAATCTCAGAGCTCAATTGCCTGCAAATCTTATTGTACTTCTATACTTTAACTTACATCCCATAATAGTCTTCCATATTCACTCATATTGCTCTATTTGGTTTTGTACAAACCTTTCACAATATTCAACTTCTTTTTTACTTCGAAGTAATTTCAACAAAATATCCTTGATTCTCGACTTTCTGTACTCTAACTGGCCTTATTCTTTAGTCATCTGACATTACTTTGCTTATCTGATAACTCCATAAGTTGTAGAACCTCCACGATGATACCTTTCACATGTTGTGCTTATCATCTATCTTTACTACATTAGCATATACAATGATTTATCCATAAGGGTCAGAAACTATCCATGTGAGCTTTCCCCCACAGACGAGTAACATTCTACTAGTTCGCATAAATATTATAAAAGAAAATTAGGCATGTATTTGTACTCAGAAAGCACTCTCTGGAGCCCGACGCTCCATCTCCACTCCTATCTTGGTCTATACGCTTAAGCGTTGGACACGTTCATATCCTATGGCTCTTGCTACCATACCAAAAACAAACACTCGTTCCTACAACTCAGCTATCTTAGGGAGTGACTCACCCTGGTCCTCAAACGGATCTGGCTCAATTGAGGACGTACGTCTCATACCCCTTCCCCCCATCCTTCTTTAACATTCTGACTAGCTGCAGCTCTTCTAGGAAATGACATATCTCTATAACCTACATCAACACACACATTGGACTCAACTCCCTACAACTCAGCTCTACCGTATGAACTAGAACATGAAAGGAAGATAAACATCTTAAATGTCCCGCAATCTCCTATTTATAAGTGTGGCGCACAACATACTCATAAACAAGACTCTACTATACACGGCTTGTAGACATCCCTAGGACAGACCTGCTCTGATACCAAGTTTGTCACAATCCAAACCGGAGGGCCACGACGTGCCCCCGGCATTATTTGCTGAGCACCAACGTAGCCTATCCTTAACCATACCATCATGTGTAAATGGGTAGTAATGGCCGTCATGAGAATAAGGATACCAACAATGTAACCTATCCAACCATACCTCTTTTTCTCTGAATCTACAATCAACAATAAGGATACCAACAATACCATAATGAATTTAAAAACTTTTATCGAGAGACGAACTCATTTTATATGAAACCGGACACCATATTCCCTTAATTTCCTCACTTCCCCAAGTCTAAACAACTACAACAACAACACACATACACAACAGCTTAAAATACATTATACCAAGCTCAAACAATCAACAACAACATCTCTACGATTTTTAGAAAATTGGACAACAGCTATATCGCCTCCTTCCAATTCAAACCAACACCAAAAATAACAAGAATAACATAAAAACAACACATCCTAGATACTACATCAAGAACAAGCTAAAACCTAGCTCAAAAACCTTCCAAAAGAGTCCCATACACACAACACCTCAACTTCACTTTCAAACCCTTGTTCTTCATGTTCTCTTTATTACCCAAGCTTTCTATAGCCCAAAAAACGAGTACGACAAAGTAAGAGAGGGTAAAACATACTTTATAACACTCCAACAACCAATTCACAGATTACTTCACTGCTAAGAAATCCTTAATCAGCCACGACGGTAAGAGAAGCAAGTTAGTAATCACCTCGGGATTCCTGGCATTTGATTTGCATTGTTTTCTTTGGATTTCACTCTTGGGGTGATATAGAGCCCTTTGGAGAGAATTTATGTATATAGGATCTGAAATGAGTGAGAAATTACGAAGTTATTAAGTCCTATCATTTTAAATAGTTTTAGAAACTTCCACCGCCTCAAGTGGGTCACAACGGGGCTGCCTGCGTAGTCTTGCGAAAATACAAATATCTCTCTACTCCAACATTGAATCAAAAAATGGATTAATGCATTAGAAACATGACTATTGGAACTTCAATTTCGTGAGTTGATCACCTGGTAACCCCAATTTTATTGGGAGGAAAGCTTACTGATATTAGACCCAAATTTCAGTAAAATTTATGAACGTAACTTATGACGACTTTCGTTGACTTTTGTTTTGCAACTCGTTTGACATCAAAACTTAACACAAGACTATCATACGACCAAAATACCTCATAACAGCACCTTTTATCACGTTACGCATCCTAGTCTCACCCCAAAAGTATGGGTCGTAACACTTCCAACTTGCCGACTTTCGATGAAACTTATTTTCTTCGATTCGTTTACGTTCTAAACATTCGAACCCTCACGATACTTCCTTAAAAATTATTTTAAACCATCATTATCTTCGTAAAGGTCCTTCAACTATCCAGCTCGTATTGATTCACTTAAGACAAATTCTAACATAAAAGTACGAGGTGTAATATACACGGTACAACAAGGTGGTGCCTAGGAGGTGAATGTTGGTGATAATAGGGTATTGAGGCTTCAGGTCGGATTTGTTTTCCAAAGGTGGATAGTTTGAGGGAGTTGATTCTCGATAAGGATCACAATTTTGCAGTATTCTATTCACTTAGGTGCCACGAAGATGTATCATGATTTGAAGCAACATTATTGATGGAGAAGGATGAAGAAGGACATCATTGATCATGTCGCACGGTGTCTAAATTATCAGCAGGTCAAGTATGAGCATCAGAGACCGAGTGGTGTGCTTCAGAGGTTTGATATACTAGAGCATAAGTGTTAGCGTATCACTATGAATTATGTGGTTGGGTTGCCACAAAAATTGAGGAGATTTGATGTTGTATGGTTCATTATGGACAGACTGACCAAGTCTGCAAATTTCGTTGCGGTCATGACATCCTATAGTTTTGAGCAGTTGGCTCGGATTTATCTTAGCGAGATTGTTCGCCTGCATGGGTGTGTCTATCATTTTTGATCGAGGCACTCAGTTTACATCATATTCTTGGAGAGTAGGGTAGCGTGAGTTGGGCACACAAGTTGAGTTGAGTATCGCATTTCATCCTCAAATGGACAGGCTATCTGACCATACCATTCAGATCTTGGAGGATATGTAGAACCTGCGTCATTGATTTCGGTGGCTAGTGGGATCGGTTTCTACCATTAGTAGAGTTTTCCTAAAACAACAGCTACCATTCGAGCATCCAGATGGACCCATACGAGGGCTTATATGGGAGGTGATATCGCTCTCCGGTTGGTTGGTTTGAGACTGAGGAGGCTAGGTTGTTGGGCACTAATCTAGTTCGTCACGCTTTGGAGAATGTAAAGTTAATTCAGGAGATACATCACAGTCAAACATAATAGTTATGTTGATGAGAAGGTTCGCGATGTAGCTTTCATGGAGAATGAGAGGGTCCTTCTATAAGTTTCGCCTATAAAAGGTGTGATGATTCTCAAGAAGAAGGAAAAATTGATCCCTCGATAAATTGGTCCATTTGAGGTTTTGGAGATAGTGGGTGAGGTGGCTTATAGGCTTGCTTTGCCACCCAACTTGTCGGAGGTCATCGTATCTTTCATATTTCCATGCTTTGGAAGTATAATGAGGATCAGTCACATGCCTTAGATTTTAGTTCAGTGTTGTTGGATGAGAACTTGGTATGCGGAGGAACAGTGGCCATTCTTGATAGGCAGGTTCGGAAGCTGAGGTAGAAGGATATTGCATTGGTGAAGGTTCAGTGGAGAGTTCAATCGGCCAAGGAGGCAAGTTGGGAGACCGAGCGTGATATGTGGAGTAGATATCCTTATCACTTTGGCATTACAAGTGATGTGATTCTTCGAGTTAATAAAGAACCAACCAACCAGGATCATGACCTTGAAATGGAAACATAGTTTGTGGCCTATTTCAAGAAACAACATATCTCAAGTTTTAGGACTCGGAATATGGCGATTCAAAAATGAGGTGAAAGATGATGATCTGAACTCTAAGAAAGACTATTTATTCGTTCAAACAAGTAAGTATTGGTATTGCACCGGTTCAATGAAATTTCAAATTCTATTATATCAAAAGAACGAATTTAGATCAAGAAACGTATTCTTGAATGATCAAGAACTAAAACAGTTCCTCAAGTTAATACTTGGAATCAATTAACGTGATAAAGAAATACCATACACAATTGAAAATAAGATAAATACTATCACCACCTTGCTTGAAACCAAAAACAAGGATAAAGAAGACAAAATAGAGAAAATACTCTATTGCAAATTAGAATCAAAGCTCAAAAACAAGAATTGCATTCTACAAGGCAAGAGAACCCTTTATATAAGGCTAGAGTCTCTTCTTTGATGACTACAATTCCTATTCTAATAAGGAAATAAAATAACTAAAGACAAGAAAAGTAAAATCCATATTCTACAAGGAAAAAAACAAGAATCCTACTAAAAGGAAAATCCTTAGTCTAAAAGGAATAAAATAAATCCTATTTTAAGAAGGAAATGTTCTTGGCTTCTTGAAATCCAATCTGGGGCTTTTTGAACTTGAAAACACGTCCACACTCCTATTCTTGGGCATAAAGGAACTTGTTTTTGGCAAGCTAAATAACAAAAGGCTAATATAGCTTCTTAATTTACATTTGCTTCATTCTCCCCTGGTTGAAAAGGACTCATCATCGAGCCAAAAGGCTCTATAAATGGTGCAAGGCCAGCAACATTAATTATTGTGTAGGACAACACAAAATGGACCATCAGCTCTTGGTTGCAACTTTGGATACTTTTGTTTAGGAAATCTTTCTTTCATCAAGTATACCCACACTAAGTCCCCCACGTTAAACAATTATTGTTTCCTCTTCTTATCAACTTTTTCTTATATGCCATTGTTTGTCTCTCAATCTCTTGTACTACTTTTTCATGCAACTTCTTCAATTGCTTAACCCTCTCATCGGCATCTCCACTAAAAGAATGGGCTACAAGAAGAGGAGACAGGTCTAATGGACCAAAAGGATTCTTACCATAAACCACTTCAAAAGGACTTTTTCCAGTTGTTCGATTCATAGACTTATTGAAAACAAATTCAGCATGTGGTAGCAAGGATTCCCATTCTCTTATGTGCTTCTTGATCAAACTTCTTACCAATGTACCTAAACTTCGATTGACAAAACAAGATCAAGATCTTGAAACGAAAACATAGTTTGTAGACGATTTTAAGAAATAGCGTATCTCAAGTTTTAGGACGCGGAATATGGCGATTCAAAAATGAGGTGAAAGATGACGATCTAAACTATAAGAAAGACAATTTACTTGTTCAAAAATTAAGTATTGGTGCTATACAGGTTCAATGAAATTTCTGATTCTATTATATCAAAAGAACGAATTTAGATCGAGAAATTTATTCTTGAATGATCAAAAACTAAAAAAGTTCCTAAAGTCACCACTTGGAATCAATTAACATGATAAAGAAATACCACACGGAAGTGGAAACAAGATAAGGACTATCACCACCTTGCTTGGAACCAAAAATAAGGATAAAAAAGACAAAATAGAGAAAATCACTCTATTGTAAATTAGGGTCAAAGCTCAAAACGTGAATTGCATTATACAAGGCAAGAGAACCCTTTATACTGTCTCTTCTTTGATTACTACAATTCCTATTCTAATAAGAAAATAAAATAACTAAAGACAAGGATAGTAAAATCCCTGTTCTTCAAGGAAAAGAAACAAGAATCCTACTAAAAGGAAAATCCTTATTCTAAAAGGAATAGAGTAAATCATATTTTAAGAAGGAAAGGGTCTTGGCTTCTTGAAATCAATCTTGGACTTTTTGAACTTGAAAATACCTCCATACACCTATTCTTGGGAATAACAAAAGTCTAATATAGCTTCTAGATTTGCATCTGCATCAACAAGTATGTTCTAAACTCGTTCGAGGATGAATAATTCTTTAAGATGGGGCGAATGTAACTACCCGGTCGGTCATTTTATTTATTTGAGCCCTATTTCTCTATTTGATATTTTTTGTATGTGTATTTGTTGTTTTATTACCTGTGGGGTTGATTATTTTGACTTCAAGAAGATTTGGGAGTGAGTTGGAACACTTAGTGTCATTTATGGAAGCTTTAGTTATAAGCGTTAACCGAGTGACTTGTGTGTGAACGAACTCAAAATGATATTTGGCTGGTTCCGATAGGTTCGTACAGTAATTTTGGACTTAATCATATATCCGCATTTGAATTTGGAGGTCCCTAGGTTGATTTGATTCTTTTTGGCAAAAGATGAAAATTTGAACATTTGAAAGGTTCATAGGTTTAACTGGGAGTTGACTTTGGTGTTATTAGGTTTGTATCACTATTCCAGGAGTTGGAATAAGTTCGTTATGTCATTTGTAACTTGTGTGCAAAATTTGAGGTTATTGGGAGTTGGTTAGATGTGGCTCGACATGAGTTTTGAAAGTTTGAAATTGAAACTTGAATTGAGGTGCGATTTGTAGTTTTGGTGTTATTTTGGGACTTGTTTTCTGTGATAGGACGGGGTCCCGAGAACCTCGGATGAGTTTTGGATTGGTTTCAGATCATTTGAGATTTAATTGGCAGGTTTGGTTCGGGTATTTTCACACATGTGAGGTTTTGTCCGCCGGTGCGAGACTGCAGATGGGGACAGTGGGTCGCAGGTGCGGAGGAAGGCTGGGAATGAAGCATACCACCGATGCGGAGGCCTAATTGCAGGAGCGATTGCGGAGGTGCGCTCAGGGGACCACAGAAGCGGAGTTTTAAACGAAGAAGCAAAGGGCCAGTGTTTAAGTGAATTCCTCATCTGCGAGGGTTTTCCGCAAATACGACATTTGGACTGCATAAGAGGAAACACTAGGCATTGTCATTTTGAATCAAAGGTTTGACCTCATTTATCATATTTTGAGATTGGGAGCTTGGATTTTGGTAATTTTCACCACTTGAATTGGGATAAGTGTTCTTAACTTGTATTTGATTTTATTTCATGATTCTATCTTTGATTTTTATCTTTGGTTGGTGAATCTAAGAGGAAAAAATTAGGAGTTTTGGCAATATATTCTTAAAGTGAAAAATATAGAATTGGAACCTGATTTGGAGTCAGTTTTAGATAAACTTATATTTAGACTCGTATTAGGATGGGTGTTGGGATTTATGACTTTTGTCGGGTTCCGAGAGGTAGGGTCAGGATGACTTTTGGTTGACTTTGTGAAATTGATTAAAGATCCATTCTTTATTGTTTGGGCTCAATTTTATTGCCTTGTTTGACATTGTATTTGGCTAGATTCGGCTCGTTCGGAGGTTGAATTGAGAGGAAAGGTTGTTTTGGGAGGTAGGCTACCGGCTGGAGGTAAGTCTCTTGGCTAACCTTGTTAGAGGGAACCCCCTAGGATGTGAGTTGTTTGCTATGTGTTTGAGGTATTGGGGTGGTGTATATACGTGGTGGCGAGCGTGTATGCATTCACCGAGTTTATATCATGATCGAGGGTAGAAATTGAAATATTTCTGCTTTGTTTGGCCATGTGCTCGTTTGGTTCTTGGCTATGTGACTAAATTTGCTCTCTTATTCATGTTAGAAATCATGCCTAGACTTATGATCAATTGTGAAGGCATGGGAATTTATTCTTGATATGCTAAATTACTTAATTGCATGTAGTCACATAGAGATATCATGAGCACATATCCGTATGATATTGATTAAGTCCTTGTGCACCTTTTATCTATAATTCTTGAGATTATACATGCATTTAAATAATGGATACATGATTCAGACTGAGGATTTTGGCACGAATGGTAAGCGTGCAACTGAGATACAGTTATGGCGCATTTGGACTTGATGATGGGACATAAATTTAAGGGGGATGCTATTATACCCCTCTTGCGCTTGGATTTGGATCCGTCCGGAGTTAGGTGATAATCCACTATACTGTGGGCCCTGTGAGTGTTGTCAGTAGATGGATTTTATACCGGATCGATACATGGATTTTGTACCGAGTTAGGTGATATATGGATTGTATATCGGGTATATGGATCTTGTACCAGTTTAGTATGCATTCTTATTATTGACTCGTTTTGAAATATTTATTTCACTGTAAATTGTTACTTGACACCTTTATATGTTATTGGGAGTTCCGGCTCCGTTATTTGAGCATGTTTTCTTTTATTAGTATATCTGAACAGTGATAGGATTATTTATGTGCCAGAAAAGCGTGTTTAGTACCTTTCAACTGCTAGTATCTGTGATTCTTGATATTCAAGATATTATCACTGTTTTAGTTGTTATTCTGTTATTACATTCGTGTGGTAAGTATTCGGAAGCATCTAGCCTTGCTACTGCTTATTCGAGGTTAGACTTGATTCTTACTGGGTATCGATTGTATATACTCATACTATGCTTTTGCACATCTTTTTGTGCAGATCCTTAGGCGGTCCTGGCGGAGCTTCCTAATTTGAGCTAGGAGACTATAAGAAGACTTAGAGTGAATTGAAATTCATGGTTTTTCTTTACAGTTCCTGAATCCCTGTTCTTTTCTTGTATTTCTATCTATTGTATTTCAGACAGCGCTTATGTATACAGACTTGTTCTCGTTTCCATAGTTTGCTCGTGTACTTGTGCCACCTAGTTTTGGAGCGTGTTGTTTATGTCGTGTTAGGGATTTTTATCATTACTGTTGTGGACCATTACTATTTTATTTTTATGAAATATGTAGCTATTAATCAAAGGTCATCACAAGTGAGTACCTCGTGACCCAACATAGGCTCCTTGTAAAGAACTTAGAAATCAAGAGGTGTAGGAGGAGAGGGTGGTGTATGGGCAACCTAAGATCAAGTGGGGTAACTTAACTAAAGAAAAATCTCAGGGAGAGGTTGCTGGCTATGAGGGCATGGAGGAGTACGAGGAATGCGACTATTATGTGGAGCACGATAGCGAATTGTATTAGGGTAGCTGCTAAAGAGGTCTTAGGGGTCACGAAGGGTTATTCTAGGGGTCACAAAGGGAACCAGTGGTAGAATGGAGAAGTCTAAGGTAAAGTGGAAGCCAAAAAAGCGGCTCATTTGAAGCTAGTGAAGAGCAAAAACTAGGAGGAAAAAAGGAAATATAGTGTTATAAGAAGGCAAAGAAAGAGGCTATGATAGCAGTTTTGGCGGCTAAGGATGCGGTGTTTGAACGTCTGTAGGAGGAACTCGAAGGCAAAGACGGGGAAAAGAAGTTGTACCAGTTGGCCAAGGTGAGGGTGAGGAAGCCCTGTGACTTGGACCAAGTAAAGTGCATCAAAGACGAGGAAAATAAAGTATTGATGGACAAGACACATACTAAACGAAGACGACAGACATACTTCCATAAACTATTGATTGTGGAGGGGGGACGGGACCATTGTTCTAGGTGTGTTGGAGCACGCTGAGAATCGGTGTGGTTTTTAGGTATTGTAGGCGTATTAAGGTAGATGAGGTGGAAGGCGCGATGCATAAGATGATCAGGGTCAAAGCGACGGGGTGAGACGAAATCCTGGTGAAGTTTTGGAAGAATGTAGGCCGAGCAGGCTTGGAGTGGCTTACTGGGTTGTTTAATGTTATTTTTAAAATAAAGAATATGTCCAAATATTGGAGGTTGAGTACGATGGTTCCGTTGTACAAGAACAAGGGTGATATTCAAAATTGCAACAACTATAGGGGTATAAAACTGTTAAGCAACATTATAAAGGTTTGGGAGAGGGTGGTGGAAGTCAGGGTGAGGAGGAGTATGCTTATTTCTTAAAAGTAGTTCGGATTCATACTAGGGCATTTGACTTCAGAAGCTATTCATCTGGTGAGGAGATTAGTGGAGCAGTATAGGGAAAGGACGAAGGACTTGCATATGGTGTTAATTGACCTTGAGAAAGCATATGATAAAGTTCTGAGGGAGGTTTTGTGGAGGTGTTTGGAGGTTAGAGGAATTCCGGTAGCATACACTAGGGTGATTAAGGATATGTATGATGGTGCTAAGACTCGGGTGAGGACTATAGGAGGTTACTCGGAGCACTTCCCAGTTGTGATGGGACTGCACCAGGATCGGCCCTTAGCCCGTTTTTGTTTTCCTTAGAAATGGACGTGCTGACATGGCACATCCAAGGGAAAGTGCTATGGTGCATGTTATTTGTCGATGATATAGTATTGATCGACGAGACACGAGGCAGGGTTAACATACAATTGGATGTCTGGAGACGAACCTTGGAGTCTAAAGGTTTCGAGTTGAGCAGTACAAAAATAGAATACTTGGAGTGCAAATTTAGTGTTGGGACTCATGAAGTAGACGTGGATTTGAAGCTGATACTCATGTTATCCCCAAGAGGGGTAGTTTCAAGTATCTCAGGTCTATTATCCAAGGTAACGAGAAGATAAACGAGTCACACATCTTATTGGAGCGGAATGGATGAAATGGAGGCTCGCATCTAGTGTTCTATGTGATAAGAATGTGCTGCTAAGACTTAAGGGTAAATTTTATAGAGTGGTTGTTGGACCAACTATGTTATATCGGGCTGAGTGTTGGCCAGTCAACAGTGCAAAAGACGAGAATAGCTGAGATGAGGATGTTGAGATGGATGATTGGCTGTACCAGGAGAGATAATATTAGGAAAGAAGTTATTCAGGACAAAGTGGGAGTGGCCTCCGAGGAGAAAAAGATGCGGGAGTCGAGGCTGAGATGGTTTGGGCATGTTAGGAGGAGAAGCATTGATTCTCATGTTAGGAGGTGTGAGAGGTTGGCCATGGCAGGTTTGAGAAAAGGTTGAGATAGGCCTAAAAAGTACCAGGGAGAGGTGATTAGGCAGGACATGGTGTAGATTCACCTTACTAAAAACATGACCCTTGATAGGAGGGTGTGGAGATCGAGGATTAGGGTAGAAGGTTAGTAAGTAGTTTAAAGTTACTCCTTTTCTTACCAGTAGTATTAGTAACACTCATGTCCCTTCATATTCTTAGATCTATATTACATTATGTTGTTTAGTCCGCTTCAGTTATCGTATTTTCCCGTTGTTACTATTTGATATTACTTATTCTTTTCTCCTTATTTTTCTTCTCTCTTCCTTATCCTTCTTTTTCTTCTCCTTCTTCTTCTTCTTCGTCCTTTTCTTTTTCTTCTTCTTCTTCTTCTTCTTCTTCTTCTTCTTCTTCTTCTTCTTCTTTTTCCTTTTCTTCTTCTTCTCACCTTCTCTGAGCCAAGGATCTATTGAAAACAACCTCTCTACTTTTACTAGGTAGAGGCAAGGTATGGATACACACTATCATCCTCATACCCCATCTATGAAAGTATACTGAGTTTGTTTTTGTTGTTGTTGTTATTGTTGCTATTAATTAAAGGAAATGGACCTCAATTTTTGATTGTGAGTTGGCTTTCTTAGCAAGTTCCGCAAAGTGCCATCACGACCTCCAGGAGGGATTTTAGTCATGACAGTCTTGTACCTTCTCGTCCAGCTCTCCTAATTGCCAAGAAAACTCGACATCTTGGGCCTCATTCTCCCATTCAAGTTGGAGGACCCTTTCTAAAGCCTCTTTGATCTCTGAATACATAGCTTTCTTCTCTGAATCCCTCTCCGCTAGGGTTTGTGTCAACCCCTTTATCTCCTTTTCTTGCCCATGTAGAATAGTGTTGCTTCTTGCAATTCGGACATGCAATTTTGTCAATGTCACGTTAACCTAAAAAATAAGCTATTAGATAAGCAAAAAATTAATAGGACCCTGCAAAAAAGGATGCAGAACTATACCTTGGATCCTGAGTACATCACATGATTTTCTAGGGTTGTCGTCGAAGACTTATCCATGTATTCTTGTTCTAGAGGCCTAATAAAACCATTGAATCACAAAGTAATCTTCTTGGGCCTCCGAAAGACGTTCACATCTTAAGGTATTTCTACCAACACCTACCTTTTTGGTGCAGTACAATCCTCGGGCTCCGGGCATGGTGGCACCTTTGTTAAGGATACAAAATATGGGTCTACCTCAAACCCTATGGAATCATGTTTTAGAAGTTTCGACCCCTCTGAAAGAGCCTTAGCCGACTCACTGAAGCCTCATACATGAGTGTCGTAGATTCTCCTTCCGGGCGCCATTTGCTTTTTGTCGGATCACAGGACCAATGATCATCTAGACCCGAGGCCTGCAACAACATAAAAGGAGTATCGAGAATTTCATCGAAAAAGAGAAGTTAGAGTAGCTTTTAGTTGAGAAAATCTTGCAGTGATTTTTAGACTCTCATTCATTGGTGGTAGAGATTGCTTTCCACATTCTCATTTCCATGCTTGTTGACTTCAAAGTTTTATTGACCCTATCCTTCATATTTGAGAGCAGGCCGATGATTAAATCCATAGTGGTTGTCTGTCATAAAGCATTGAACATTTTAATCTAAAAAGACAGAATAACAAATGAGGAAAAAGGAGAGAACTTATGTTTGAAATTCCACTTCTCTTGGAAGGGGAGGTCGCTCTTGCTCAAAATACCCCGGGTAGATACCTAATGAACCTCTCGCACCATCTTCGGTCGAAATTGTGCTCCACATTGGCAAGAAGGGCACATTATCCTGACTTGCCAATGTTAACATCGACCCTTTGTAAAGCTTGGGGAAGTAGATTTGGATGAAATGCTTGAAAGTAAAACTTTCTTGCACCTTTTCATTAAGGAACCTCAGGCATGCCACTGATCTCTACACACCTTGCCTCGATTGACCTAAGCAAATGTTGTACACCTTGCAGATGTCCTTTATCACCTTATCAATAGCCAACTCAAAATCAAGGGTGAATGGGTAGGTGAATACAAATGATAAACTTTCCCAATAGGTGGTTATATTCTCATTTGCTTCAGGAAGGGAGACTTGAACCCTACCTTCCCCGGTGCAGTCTCTCATGACTGCCGGAAGATGCTTTTTATGTAAAGCTAGCTGGAAAGTTTCACTTTCTCTTTCCGAAGCACTGCTCGTAGAACCGCATAGACTAATGAGATTAATCGTCTTCAGAGGAACCCCTACAATTTTTGGCTCGTTTTGTTCTAATTGCCCTCGTGCGATGTTTTGGCAGCCTTGGCCTTCTTGGCGCAGATTAGCACCAACTCTACTGCAGGTGTGGCAACCTGAGTAACTCCCCCTTCACCCATAGGAGTTGATGATCCCTCTCCTGCCGTCATGGTGAGTTTGGTAGCCCTATCTCTCCTAGTAAGAGTGGATGGCTCTTCCACCATCATATCCTCCATGGTTGCAGCGGCCATTAGTAGAGAAGCAACGACAGTGCCCTCGAAAGTGGAAGCCACTTCATGGGCTCGGGCTAAATTGTCGTGAGAAACCATTAGGAAAAATAGGAAATGGAAAGGTCAAAGGTTTCTTAGAAAACAAAGGAGTTGCAAGGAAATTTCAGAGAAAAAGTTCAAGCAAAAGGTAATAAGGACAGAGAAAGAGGACGGCTCATATAGGCGAGGCCATCATGACCTTGGTAATTTCTATGGTATTAGAACCCGTTGAAGGCTGCCACATGTCCTAAACTTTAATGGAAGTGACTAGACATCCTGTAAGATTCCAAAGCGATGACGATTTCATGGTAAATCCTGCCTAAAAGTTCTTCCGTAACACGCCAAAAATCATACCATTTCACGAGACATCTCTTCAAAATTATTCAAAAAATTGGGGG
>MCJB01050297.1:86181-123557 GCA_002018475.1 Nicotiana obtusifolia
GGGGAGGGAGGAGCGGAACTATTTGTATTGGTAAAATCTAGCTTTGACACGAGGATAGCTTACATAGCAATACGATATTGCTTGGGATAAGCTTTATCCCGGGGGATAAATGAACAACATAACTCCGTCCCCACGAGAAGGGTTTTCGATCCAGTAACTCCTTTACGGGGAGACGAGAGTAATATCCCGGTGAAGCACTCGAAAGATAGATTCGGGGATCCATTGATGAATCAACATCATGGGGTATTACTTGGTCTTCAACCGTCTTTAAAATATTAGGGATCCACTCGTATCCACTACGTTTGATACTTATCCATAACTGACGAGTATCTCGGTGGTTGCTAATCATCCAGAGCAACATAAGAAAGTGGGACTAGGCATCTTACGTTAGATTTTATACTATAAATGCCCCCAGTTTCCTCACTTGTAATTCATGCAACTCCTAGTTGCTTACTCTTTACTATAAGATATTGCATATATGGGCAGCAGAACTTTTCTTTGTAGCTGTATGGCACACGACGAATCTCAATAAGATTTTTCTTTCTTTTGCTTGATTACTTTAATCGCCTTATTATATTATTATTCATTACTTATTTAGTCTAATTCGTCGAGTTATTCGATTAAGTTTTTGAACCAATTTTTGGTGACCTCATTAAATATAAATTTAATTATTTTATCCTGAAATTAGTTTTGGGCTAAACAACTTCTACGAAGAATTTTCGCTTAAATATCACATTTTGTGTACATTACTCCGGCATGTATTTTATTTTTTCACTATGATAAGATATATATGATGTAGCAGTATTGACTATTTAAATCTTGTTGATTCATGTATTAATTAAGCTCAATCCGCATTCCACATAGATTAAAATTTGCTTATTTCATATTCATTGCGTTTCATAGGCAAGAAATGCGAGAAAATGATTTTTTTTTCCCACTTAGAAATTGAGTAGAAAAAATGACTTTACAAAAATTTCTTCTGTTTTATCCAAAAAATTTCCTGTACTATTTTTGCTGATCTTACACAAAAAGAATCAAATAATTAAAATGAAATTTGTAGTGGAAGAAATACCGATGAGAATAATGGGGGGCCCCAACCTGCCAAAAAAATTAAAAAATAAAAAGTTATCATTGCACTACAAATAACAGATGTAAGAACAATAGACTTATTTGGAAGTAACATGTTAATTCTTACCATTGTTTCTCGACCACCCGCTAATCTTCGACACATCGAAAAGCTCCAGGCTCCAGTTGATCTAGATTGCCTATCGGATGACGTACAATAAGGTGATTATTTTCTTTTTATCGTCTTGTTAATTATATTAGTCTTTATATCTACACAATTTTTCACTAATACCAAAGAGTCAAATCTCCGCAATCACACTTTAAATTTAAAATTTAATGTTATATTTATCAAAATTTCGAGCCAACACCGATGTTGTGGTTAATTTGGCCTTTAGTTCTTAAAAACTTTTCTTATAAGAGTCAAATCGCTGACTTGTCCTCCTTTGGTATTAATTTAGCCAACAAAGCCATAAAAGAAGAAATCCTTTTATAATCGTTTTTTTTAGGTGTTGTAAGTCGAGGCTAATCCTTGACTTCCTCAATTTTCTGGACCGACATGAATACATTCTCCAGATTACATGTCCCAGAAATGCAATAATATTATTATAAAACTCACACTTAGAAAATTTAACATCGTTGATAAATGGATCGAAAAACTCATTTTTAAGTTGACCACTCCAAGTCTAATGTCCTTTAAAGTTGATTCGTACCACAAGCATGCCATATAAAAGATGAGGTAATTTAGTTTAAAAGAACTTCTTTATCCACGTGGGAAAGAAAAGCCGAACAAAAAGGAACCAGCAATAATAAGATAAAGCTTTAGCAATTTTTCTGATAGTTATTAGTGCCAACTACCAAATTGATGGCTTTTAACTTGTCTTAGCATTGAACAAAAAATATAGTGTTCTTGAAAAAACTTTTCTTGCAGCAAATTTCAGTCCAGAGGACAAAACACTCCAAAAAAAAATTTCAAGTGCACGTGACGACATGTGTCTTGCTCCCACTAAGTTATCTGTCCTTGTTTACTTAAGGATGTATGTCTGGTCATTCATTCTAAAGATTAGTTTTAGTTTATCTGTGTTGCACATGTAATTTAACTTATTTGTCAAGTATTACAAAATTTATATCTAAAAATTATAAAGTTTTTTAATTGCATATATATCCTAAAAACATTTATTTGAGTTACAAAATAGATACATACTAAATTCTCTAATAAGCTTACAGTTGAGCAAAATGATGTACGTGTTTATTTGACTAATTTTATGACTTCTATATTTTGTATTTATGACATGATATAATTCATTAATATATCTATCTCTTATATGATTTGATAGTTTTTTTTTTGGTTCAACAAATGCTCACAAAATTTATGATAAGAACATTAAAGTTGGGTATTTGTGTCCCATAGAAAGTTGAACCAAAACTAACGCCGTAACCAAACTAAAGCAAGGAAGTTAATATAATCGTGAAAAAATTTCACCTCTTCATCAACAAAGTTAAATGTCAGACACAAGGCCCTAGTTTTATGCACTCAAATTATTTTCGTAAGAATCCTCTTTTAACTTATTGCTCATTCTGCATCGACGCATAACTTATTCCTAGAGAATTAAAAAAAATTGCGCTTACAACGTTCTTCAAACAAATCATTTCACTAATTAGTATAATTTTTGTATAAACTATATTAATGCATAAAATACATGCATTTATGAATTTGAGGAATGATTTCACCGACTCAGATTTCTTTCTCCACACTATATAAAAAAAGCTATCAACATACGCACACACATATGTGTGTGTATACGGTGGTGTATATATAGTTGTTATCAGTCCCATTATAGTAGGTATATAAGAGAAAAAGTACCTAAAAAGCAAAAGATTTAATCCAATTATATATATATATATATATATATATATATATATATATATGTGTGTGTGTGTGTGTGTGTAATATGTGTGTATATATATAATATGTGTGTGTATGGGGGTGTATATAAAATTGCTATCAGTCCCATTATAATAGGTACATAAGAGAAAAAGTACCTAAAAAGCAAAAGATTTAATCCAATAACTAATAGTTGTCGCATATATGTATTAATGTATAAAAGGTCAATTCAAATTATTTTTGTTTTGCACTGTACGCGAGTAAAAGTAGACACATGCAAAAGAATTTTCTCAAATAATTTTTATATTCATAAATTCTACTTTTATAACAGATCTTCATTAAACTGATTATATGCACTACATTCCTCCTTGTCTCGTTCTGAAGAATTATACTTAATCACATATACCATATTTATCTAATAAATAATTGTCCATATAAAAATATACAAAAAAAAAATTGGACGTACCTGTGCAACATACAATAATTTTCTTTTTTTCACTGCCAGCCTTATCATGTTTCCTTGGTTCAAATTATCTTTCATTGAAAAAAAATTCTTGCAACCATGATCTTTCAGGGTGATTTTATTTTTGGTGATGTGAAGCTTCAGATTTGTTGGGGCTTCTGGAAATCATATTTTGGAGTTCCTTTGGCTTTAATTTTTTTGTCATTCGTATATAGGTGTATAGATTTTAAAGTCGATCTTTCTTTGTTTGAGAATAAAAGTGATAAATTCATTAATAATCTCTCTTAAATATTAGTAGTTCATTTATAAAAGGAGACTTAGAGCATTTAGTATTGTTATGTAGATACAAATCTAAATTGAGGGTGTAATAACCAAAATCAGCTATAATATGCGCTTTGCGCATATACCTTATCTCGATGAGAATAATTTTAAAAAAATTAATATATATTAAAATTTATTTAAGATTAAAATAAAAATATAAGTTCGTAAATTGATGATTGTCAACTCTATAAAGCTAACTCAATAAAGAAAGAAATGTTTCTCCATAGAATTCATCGATCATCATTCAATATATTTAACTTAAACCTATTTTTAGTTTTATAATTTTATCATCTCAACTTCACAAATTATTATGCCTCCTTTTTAGTTTATGCAAGAACATATACAATTTGATGATTTAAGAGCCTTTCTGATTTTTTTTTCTGTAAAACTATTTTAAGTTCATCCTTCTTTTCCGCCATTTCCATGTTGATTCTAAAAGAAACAAATATGGTCAATTAACTAATAGAAAATAATCTCTTATTTCTCGTAAACAAAGTATAAATTTTATTATTTCTTTAATAATAAAACCACTATATGAGTTGTATTTGATTGTCACGATCCGAAAACCCCACCCTCGGGACCATGATGGGGCCTAATATTTTACTTGCTAGGCAAGCCAATGTTAGAATAATTTATCCATTTTTATCAGTTCAGATTAAATGATAATAAAGAAGCTGAAATAACTACAATAAATCTGTGGTAAAGTATGAAAAACCATAACAAACTGAAATATCTAATACAATTCTGAACCTAGTGTCACAAGTGCACGAGCTACTAGAATAGTACAAATAAAGGGCCTGAATAAAAATATAAAGTTCTCTGGGAGAAGTACAAAGCTAAGATAAAGAAGAAGGGGACTTTAGGGGCTGCGGACGTCGAGCAGCTATACCTCAGAGTCTCCGCCGCTGGGACGACTCCAAAATCTGCACAAGAAGTACAGAGTGTAGTATGAGTACAACCGATCTCATGTACTATGTAAGTGCCGAGCCTAACCTCGATGAAGTACTGAAGAGGCTAAGGCAGTCACTTACAATAACCTGTACGCAGTATAAAGACAAGAACAAAAGATACGGAAAGCGAATTAAAACAGTTAACACACGAATGTAATTCAATCTGCAAAGGAAAACTAGTAAATGCCAGAAATACCAATCCTTAGAGTCTCGTATGAAAATACCGAAGCTAACACCACTAACGAGTAGAAATATATAGACTGTTGCGGCGCGCAACCCGATCCCACCGTACAATACATCTCCCTCTTATTCCCCCATAATAATATCAACAATAATAAATAAATATATATGTTGTGGCGCGTAACCCGGTCCCACCAGATAATCAGAATCAATATCATAATTCACACTTATTTCACCATATCAATCCACCCTTATTTCACCTATTGTTGTGCGCAACCCGATCCCACCGTATAAATATAAATTCACTCTTATTTTGCCATTTCAATCAACCTTTATTTCACCTGTTACGGGGCGTAACCGCATCCCACCGTACAATATGAATAAATCAATAAGTGCATTTAATTTAACAACTTAAATCACAAGTGTCCTCTACTATTAATAGATATGAAGCAAAAACATAAAGGAAATCTCGTCTCAAATTAAGAATCCACTATAATAAATACTAAACAGCAAGAAAGACAATTCAAATAAATGACAACTGAGGGTACAAGTGAGTCATTTAAGGCAAGTAGCAGTAAGTCGTGGAAGCATGGGAGAATCTAACATTTTTAACACGAGAATAATAAGTGACACGTAGCAAATAAAGGCATGGAAAGCATTTAAAGCACGTAACAGTTAAGCCATGGAAGGAAATAATTAATGAAATGTGAAAAATCAGGGAAACAAGTAATTCGGCGGCATATAAGCACTCGTCACCTCGCATATATGCCGCAACACATGAATTTCACATAGCACATAGTTCGAGGATTCCTAATTCCCTCAAATCGAGGTTAAACCCAACACGTACCTCACTCCGCAGTCAACTCAAAGCTCTACCGGAGCCTTTTCTCAAAAATCTGCCTCCAAACCAATTGTATCTAACCAAAATCTACTCGATAACATCAAATAATACTAGGGGAATCAATTACAATACATCAAGTTAGGATTTTTACACTTTTTCCAAAAAGTCAAAAAAAAAGTCAACCCCGGGCTCGCTTGGTCTAAACCCAAGATTTGGATCAAAACCCATTTACCCTTAGTTTCGAAATCTAACCTCAAATTAAGTTCTAAACGCCGAATTTGCAAAAATTCCCAATTCTCCCCAAATCCCTAGTTTTCAACCATGAAAGGACAAAGATTAAAACTAAAAATTAATGGTTGATGTTAGAAATGGAAAAAAAATGAGCGAAAGTATGCTAACCTATGAAAGGGTAGTGAAATTTCTCCTCCAAATCGCCTCTAAACCGAGCTCTTATGGAAAGATGATGAAAAATGGGTGAAATCCCATGTTTGAAAATATTTAAGATCTGTGTGTCAGACCTTCATCGCATTCGCGAAAGACGTTCGCAATGCACAACGGCCTAGACGGCCTTCGCGTTCGCGAAATGTTCCTCGTGTTCACGATGGCTCTTCCTCCTCTGTCCATCGCGTTGGCAACCGAATGACCATGTCCGCGAAGAACATGAACCCAGTATCCCCTCCCAGATCTATAACCTTACGTGTCCGAGAAGGGATGGACGCATTCGTGAAGGGCAGACCCCACGCTGCTCCTCATTCGCAACCATCTTCTCGTTTGCAAAGAACAATTCTCCCCTAGTCCCAATTTTACTCTTCGCAATCGTAAGAGTGTCTTCGTGATCGCGAAGAAGCACTTACCAGACACCAGCATAAATCAAAACCAGTATTTTTTTTCTTAAGTTCAACATGGTACGCAGCTTATCCGAAACTCATCCGAGCCCTTAGGGCTCCAAACTAAATATGCACACAAGTCCAAAAATATAATATGAACTCGTTCGCTCGATAAAAATATCAAAATAACTTCTAGAACTACGAATCGGACACCAAAACGAATGAAATTTTTAATAAAACTCAAGAACTTTCATTTTAACAAGTGGAAGTCCGAATCATGTCAAATCAACACCGTTTTGCACCAAATTTTGCAAACAAGTCATAATACATTGATGAACCTATACCAAGCTCCATAAAAAAAATTCGGACCCAGTAGAAATAAAGTCAAACTTTGATCAAACTTGAAATTTCTTTAAACCTTTAAACTTTAAATTTTCAACAAATTGCGATAAATTAAGCTAGGGACTTCCGAATTCGATTCCGGACATACACCCAAGTCCCATCTCACAATACGGACCCGCCGCGACTGTCAAAATACTGATATGGGTCCATATGCTCAAAACGTTGACTGAAGTCAACTCAAATGAGTTTTAAGGCACGATTTCAAAATTTAATTAATTTTTCACATAAAAACCTTCCGGAAAAAGACACAGACTGCACATGCAAATTGAGGAAGACTAAGAGGAGCTATTTGAGGTTTCGATATATGGAATTAAGGGTTAAAACTCTAGATGACCTATCGGGTCATCACATTGATATATTAGAAAAAAATAAATTACTATCGCAAAAAATAGAATCCAATATCTAATTTTAAACAACAAATTTTAGTGATACCAAAGTCTAAAATATTGAAAATTAATTAAATGACAACTTTTTTTAATATAAAATTTATTTTTAAAGGTCAAAAAGTCTATCAAAATTTTGCATTGGAGATTCGTGCTTTTGTAAATGTACATCGCACATGTATTTCATGTGAATTTAAAGAGCATAGTTTTTTTGAATATGTTATGAAAATTATTAGTATTTCATGATCTAATACTATATTCAAAACTATTAAATTTTATTTGAACCCACAAATTTAAAAAACTAAATTTAGTTAAATATTTTTTTTGACTGACTTTTATCACAATTTAGGTCTATTGTTACTATTATAATCTATTCGAATACTTCAGTAAACTTTTTTGTGCATATCTCAATAATTAATATGTTTTTTCAAGGAATACCATCTTTTTAGTATTTGATTGTTTTTCTGCTTGTTAATTCAAATGCATTTATAAATTTGTCTTGGCCTACATTTTCTTCAATAATTTACACGAAGATAATCCAAAACCGTTAGACCATTTTTTGTAACCTTCACAAGAGAATTATTGCTTAAACTTATTTGGATAAAATTGAATATTTGGTAATTTACATAATAGTACTTTAAAGTCAACTAATTAGATTTTGTCTCTATTGGAAACTTCTATACCTTTCTAAGCGGTCAAATTGATTTCAAGAATTCATATCCCTCTTATTTACGTTGGGAGTGGAACTTGCAATAGAATTGATGGTTTAAAACTCTTCCTCACACGTCCAAATCTTAATTGGTGAATACGGGAATATGTACTTGGAAATGTAGTTGATTTATATAAAGGTAAAATATTTATTAATTTTGAAGTCCTAAATATTAGACTTCATACATAGTTCAAATAAGAGATCATTTAATGAATAAATAATTAGTTGATTTAATATTTTAAATATTAGGAAACATAATTAACTTGATTATTTTGATCAGTGTAAATTTTATTTTCAAAGAGTAAAAAATCGAATAATATTTTATTTAAAATATTCATATTTTTAATATAGTAAATAATTAATAAAGATATTAATCCAATATATATTTTTGAAAGCGCCCATGAAACTTTACCTTCTTTTGTCCTTTGTTTTGGAAGCAAAGAGATCAGTGATGGGATTTTGGACTACTTTTTCCGCATTTTGGGTGGGGAGAGGGGAGAGGAGAGAGGGTATGAGTGTTTCTTTTTATTACAGATCGCCCATCATATGCTATCTTCCACGACCAATCATTATTAGTTAAAAAACTGTTGGCGAGAGTATGAGACACATCATTACTTGTACGGATGTAATTATCTTAATAATTTGGTACTATGTCACTAACATAATTGAGGTCTACTTAAGTGTCTCTCAAACCCAAGGCATTTTTTTTTAATTTTTCTTTTCTTGGTGAAAATTGATTAATTACCGAAACAACTTTGTGGAGAGATTGAGATTACTTGGTGGGAATTAGTGATAGAGTTCCCAACTTGACACTTGGGAGGTGGAAAAGACGCACCTTAGGGAGTATACTTTTCAGTTTTCATGGGAGGTGGTAAAATGATTAAAAAAAATAGTTATTCATCTATATTATATATTAAAAAATAAATTAGATAATGAATTTTTTTAAAAAGGATCGAATATGGATAAGAACTATATTATCCATTTAGAAAATATTTAACCAAATGGATAACCAATGAATAACTAATGTGTTTAACTTTTATATTTGTAAAGCCTCATATTGGGGGTTCTTCAAGTTTGGAAGACCGGGAATTCTCTCACAAGTATCATATTCAAGAAGCTATGGATATCCATATTATCCATCGGATAACTCGTTTTTTATCCGTCTCAAATACAGATTGGATCGAATAATTTATCCGTTTTTTAAGTTATCCGTTTTTGACCTGCTCATATCTGATCCGACCCGCCCGTTTGCCACCCCCTAATTTTCACCATCCTTGGAGATAATTTTTTCATTCAGTGGCAAAATTTTATATAAATGCCCCTTATGGCAAGAATCATGCAATATCTCTCATAATGAATCTATAATGGTAATTCCTTTGGTCGATTTGTGAATAAATTATATTAGAATTATAATATGAAATTATAATACGAGGATTAAGTATGATAAAATTATTTACTGTGACATATTTTTATTGGTAAATATTGGTTCATTGAATTAAAAAAACAAAAGATATTGCATATTAAAATTAAATACGTGCCTGGTTTTATACTGCATAAACTTTGATAAATTTTATTTTCAATTTTACCTTGATATTATAAATATCTTGAGATTACTTAAGCTGAAATAAAATATTCAGCTAAATATTAAATAAAATAATTCTATATTTCATCTCGAGATTGTAAAATGATATCATAATATTTGCTTTGATGAAAATTACAGCCCCTCGCCTTATAGCAATTACCATTTTCTTTGTTACTTCCTCTTCTTTTTGTTACTGAAATAAAACTTCATGTACTACTAACTATCTGATTGCATCAATCAGTTTCATTATTGTCGAACGCGTTGAAACTAAAGCCAAAAGCACTATATTGCTTGAGTTTTAATGATCATTGCTGATTAGCCCCATTCGATTATTGCTTGTAGGATCTGGGTGTGGATAGGAGAGAAGCCGCGAGGAGGGGATAGGAAATCCAATGGAGGGAGAGGACGGACAGGGGTTTAGTTGAGTTGGATGGAAATTGGGGGTTCTAGGGTAAAGACCAAAAACCCCCCTAAAAGTATCTTATTTTAATGAGGTGTCATGCGTATTTTGAAAAACTCAAAAGTGGGTACAATGCTAATCCACTGCCTTCTTGTATTAATTGACATGATATATGTATGTAGTATGTACATTATATTAAAGTTATTTTTACCCTTTAAAAATAAATTTTATATTTAATTATTTTTCTAAAAATTAGGATTTTGAAATTATGGGTATTAAATATTTTGTTTATTTGACCGTGTAAAAAATTCTGATATTTAAGAATTTAAAATTAAATAATATTTTACTTATTTAAACCTGGTCCTTATTTGTATAATTATATAAAGTAGGCTATGTTAAAAGTTGGAGGATTTGCAGTCGTACAATATATTTGTTCCACCTTTTAACATGTATCCTATGCTTAAAAATTATTGAGTTGATAGCCAGCTGACAAAAAATCATTAATAATATGACAAATATATCCCTGACAAAAGATAAAAACCTGCATCACGAATTAATCGCATGATCTGCAACCTCATTCGTGAAAAAGATCTTCTCTATCACTCCATCCCTCGTCAAAAGATCTCCTTCAACCTTGGTCGAAGATCTCCTCTCCTCTCAGCAGCTTTATCAAAAAATCAGAACCTTGAACCAAATTCATCTTCAGAATTCAAAATTAAAAATATATTAAAGTATTGCAATTCATCTTCAGAATTCGCATTAGTTTGTGAAACTGATTGAGCTTTATGGTATATGTTTCTGCAATTATTTTCGTATTCATCATGCTTTTTAAGTTTTGAACTTAAAAAATAAAATCTGAATTTTCAATTAACGCCTATAGATATTTTCACTTATGGGCATTTAGAAATTATACTTGCATGAAGTTGTTTGATGGATATAGCATAAAGTTTTCACTTATAGGTCTTTGAAAACTTTTCAGAAAATAAAACTTAATGTGTTAATGATATAGAATAAAGTTGTTTCACATTGAAGTAGGACATTTCAATGAAACACAAGCTAAAACTTCATGCTCATGTAGCATGAAGTTGTATCATGTTGAAGTCTGAAGTTTCAATCAAATACAAGTTAAAACTTCATGCTCATGTAAACATGAAATTGTTTCATGTTGAAGTCTGAAGTTTTAATCAAATACAAGCTAACATGCTAACATAACATGAAGTTGTTTCAAAGATATATAACATAAAATTTCAAACTAAACATGCTGAAGTTTTGTCCTAAAGTATGTAATTTTGTAAATGAGTTTTTCCTAAAGTTCATACTAAAACATGCTAAAGTTTTTAGTTCATTTGCTAAAACTTCATACTAAACATGATCCTACAGTCTGTAGTTTTGTAATGAGTTTTTTCTAAACATCAGACTTATGCATGCTAAAGTTTTTTAGTTCATTCCCTAACACTTCATACTAAACACAGAAGTTTTTGTCCTGTAGTCTCTAGTTTTGTAATGAGTTTTTTTCAAAACTTCAAACTAAACATACTGAAATTTTTTAGTTCATTTCCTAACACTCCATACTAAATATGCTTAAGTTTTCATACTGTAGGATGAATTCGATTTGCCTTGTTGTCATCCATACCAAAATTAGTACCTAATGTGCATTTTCTCTATAGTCTGCATCACTATCATAATGACAACTCTCTTTTTTTTTTTTTGTTTCTTTGTGCAATCAAATGAAACTGAAGTATATAGCAACTTTCATTAAACATCATTCATAAAGCATGGATGATTTGTTTTGGTTAAGTCTTAGCAGAAGTAATTCGTTCATAAAACGATTAGCTCCATTTGGATCACCAACGTAAGTGGTAGGATGGAGAACTTCACACATATATCAAAAATAACTTCAGACAGTGGAAATTTTTTTTTTAAAAAAAGATGGTAGTGTTTTCCTAAAAACTACAACATAAAAAGTCTGAAGCTTCAAAGATATAGAACATAAAACTTCAAACTAAACATGTTGAAGTTTTGTTCTGCAATATGTAATTTTGTAATGAGTTTTTCCTAAACTTCATACTAAAAATGCTGAAGTTTTTATGTTCATTTCCTAATACCCCATACTAAACATGCTGAAGTTTTGTCATAATGAGTTTTTCCTAAACTTCATACTAAACATGCTGAAATTTGTCCTGTAGTATGTAATTTTCTAATGAGTTTTTGCTAAACTTCACACTTATCCAGGCTAAAGTTTTTTGTTCATTTTTCTAACACTTCACACTAAACATGCTGAAATTTTCATACTGCAGGATGAGTTCGATTTGCCTTGTTCTTAGTTTCAATAGGAGATGGACTTTAGATTACAATTACTTGGATCATGATACAAAACTTGTTCTGGTTAATAAACAAGTAGCATTCAACACTTTCCTGAAGAAAATTAGTGAAGTCAAAAATTTTGATGCAACCAAATATGAACTAAAAGTGTGGTTTGATATCAAACTAAAGACAAGCAAAGGGATGCTTGTAACTTCAGATGAAGTACTCAGAACCTATATATATTTGCTAACAACTGATTCAGCTTTCAAGAATTGCTAATTTGTCATCGAAAAAATACAACTACTTTATGACAGTAAGGCTGCTTTGAAATATGCAACATTCAAACCATCTCTTGCACATAGAATAGATTCAGAACAACTAGCTGATTATCAACATGGAGTAGAACAACTAATAATAGATTTAGACAACGAGCGACGACCTTCTAATATTACAACTGATTCAGAATTTAGAACGCTACAAGATAAGACAACTAACACACAATCCGGCAAAGTTTTTTGTTACCTCCTGCAATAATAAGCAACAACCAAGATCAAGAAAATACAAAAAATATACCGTAAACAACATATACAATTGAAGAGTGGAGGTACTTCCTTGGTAATGCAGGAATTGGTGTGGATGGGATCACATAGCATCAGGCAGTAATTAAATATTGGACTGCAAATGTTATTCCTAGGCTGAAACCTATAATGCAAGCTTACCATCAGTAATTGTATGGGAATTGTGGAAGAGAAGGAACAACTACAAATATGGAGATACAATTACTGTCAATAGAGTGATATATCAGATCTCCACAACTCTTCAGTTACTTATCAAATTCAGAAAGCCAGGCATCCAAAACATTCCTCACAAATGGCCAGATATCATTGCAATGATGGAGGAACATACTCCCGCTTTGAAGCATACGAAGGTGATCTGGGAATTCCCCAGTCAAGGAAGGATAAAAGTCATTACAAATGGGACTTCTAGGGGCAACCCAGGAAGAAGCTCAATTGGCTTTGTACTGAGAAATGAAGAGGGAGATGTCATATATGCATGCAGCAAGGAGATTCAAGAAGGCACAAACACAGAAGCTGAAGCAAAGGAAATGCTGGAGGCTTTGAGATTCTGTGTCAACAATAACCATGTTCTCATTGACCTCCAAACTGATTCAATGACGCATCTAAAAGGCATGAAAGGAGAATGGAGAGTTCCATGGTCTATCAATGAAACTGTTGAAGAAATTAAAGACCTGATGTCAAGGTGTAATGCAACAGTAACACACATTTTCAGAGAAGGCAACCAATTGGCAGATCATATTGCAAACTATGCCCTAGATGTTGGACCTACAGAATACTACTGCTTTGAGGATTTGGATACACAAAGTAGAAGGCTGGTCAATAGTGATAAGAGTCAATGTCCATATTTAAGAATAAGAGTGGCAGGAAACAAGGGGCAGTAACTCTGCCAAAAGGTAAGGAGTCTGCTGGAGGCCATAAGCATAATCACAATACCAGTAATGAAGAGAGGATGAAGCGGTGGCTTTGCATTAACATCATGTTATCTTTTGCAGGAAACACTGGAGTAACCAACTCCACAGATCAACCTCCTCAACCGGAATTTTGCATAACTTGTTTGCTTTTGTCTGCAGGTAAGAAGAACTGGAGCTTATTATTGCAACTGCAGTACCAATTACAACTGCAGCAGCTAGTTGAGATCTCCACACTAGCCTCTGACAAATGGGCTAGCATGGAACATCACCACACAAGGGATATATTGCATAGTCAGCCATCAACTAAGCTTCAATCATATGACCCTCCAAGAAGACAACAACTGCTCACCATACTACCTACCAGCACCTCAAACATAAACTCTTGCCTTACATTGCTACCGCAAGAATCAAACAACACATACCTAACACCTTACATAAACAACAACAGCCACATCAGCTACTTATCTGGAGCAATCACTCAATGGCACACTGTTTGGTTCATTTAGTTGCTGAAGAAGCAATGTGTGGTATCAACATTTCTAATGCTCATTCCGTTGCTACTTTAGTAATCATATTGGAGCCCAATCACATTGAGAAAATCTAGCAAATACATCACTGACAGCAACAAGAGAAGCTCATCTAAAGCAACATCAGCCTCGCTTCTCAGAATCACAGCACTAGAAAAGAAGAAAAAATCACCAATATCACCTTTGAAGCCAGAATAGAAGATCACAGATGTCCAAGGCATCAAAGGCAGCATCAAGCCAGACCAACTGCTACACCAACAGCAGGAAAAACACACTCAAAGCAACAACAACCCTAAAAGTCATATCCAAGAGATCAGAAAAGACAATAGAAAATCATGCCACCACTGAATTCAATAAAGTTATTAACACTGCAGATAGCTTGGAGTGGTCCAGATCATTGCTGCAATTGCAATGTGCAGTATTAGCACTCTTAATGCTCAATCTGTTGCAATTACAACAATCATCATGGACCTTCCCTGCTACCATATATCACAGGAATCCAGCCAACACACGGCTACACAGCAGCTGCAACATAGACAGGTAAACACTAAGCAAGCAGCAACTACATGACACAGAAGCACAGTCAACATACAGCGAACAGAAGCAACACTCTGAAGCCAGCATAGATGATCATATATACCCAAAGCATCAAAAGCAGCACACAAATCCAAACCAACTGCCACACCAACAGCAGGAAACTCATCTTCAAAGAAACAACAACAACAGAAGTCAGAATCAAGAAATTAGAAAAGACAATATAAACATCAATGCTGCCACTGAACTCAGTAAATTTCCCAACACTGCAGACAATTTGGATTGGTCAAGATCATTGCTGCAGTTGCAAGGTGTGGTATTAGCACTCTTAGTGATCAATCTGTTGTAACTACATCAATCATCATGGACCTCTCCCTTTACCATACATCGCAGGAATCCAGCCAACACACAGCAGCACAGGAGCAGCAACACATACTGGCAAACACCAAGCCAGCAGTAACTCCAGGACACAGACACACAGTCAGCAGATTACCAACAGAAGTAGCACCTGCACTGGAGCAACAACAGAAGCAACAAGCCAAACAGACAGCCAAACAGAAGACACAAGATACACACATATACACAAAAGTAGCAACTCCAGCAATCAACTCATCACCCCAGCTCCAGAACTAATAGCAGCAGTCAGGAAATTGCTCATCCAACAATACAAACAACATTGTTGTCTAGTCACTTAGTATATCCCGATAGCCATCTTCAACTTGGCTTTCCCTATTCTCAAGGCCAAAGCAAAATTAAAAATAGCTCGTGCTTTTTTGTCACACTTTTGAGAACTCTCGATACTACGGACATATGTCAGATGTATATAGAGAGGATCACATCCCTCATCCACTCAGTAGAAATAGGAACATGTGTACTTTTTAGTATAGCTGACCTAGAAAAATTTCACATTATTTTTGTACATACGATTGTCTATCAATATAAAATAGACAATCGTTACATCACCATAGGTCTAACTCCTCACTATTGCCTAGGTACAATTAGTTATAATTCTAGGATGATTAAGAGTACATGCTTTTTCTTTTGGGAGGTAAGGTTTATGTCCCCCTCCATCTTTGTACTTTGTTTCTATTGATAAAAACTATATTTTAGCAAGAAAAAAAATTGAAGAAATTGTTGAAACTTCTACTGCTTCTAAGAAATCAAGAAAAAGAGTGAGGAGAAAGCTCGAAGGAATCTCCACCATGTAAAATACTTAGGCACAAAGCTCAAAGGAATCTCCACCATGTAAAATACTTAGGCACTACGCATCGTTTGAGGAAATAAAAGTATGATCAATTTTTGAGAACAAGAAGAGCATGACTAAATTTTTCTGCAGCATGGAGATAAACCAAAAAGTTGAATTCACTGCTGTTAGATCATGTTCAAAGAGATACGAGCTGAAATGCATCATGGAGAAATGTGATTGGAATGTACATGTTACCAGAATAAAAGATTCCATACTTTCCAGGGCGATAAAATTTCATAACAACCATGAACGCTCAGTTGATGTAAGAAAATCCGAAGCATGCTACAACAAAATTTATAAGTGAGCAAATTTTAGAACATGTTCGGGATGAAAAAAATGAGGTTACACCAGCCTTTGTAGAAAGTGAAATGAAGAAAAAAATTTGGAATTGACATTGGATATCACAAGGTATGGCGCGCTATTGAAAAAGCTATTGCTTGTATAAGAGAACTACTAGATTCTTTCTCCATACCTACATATGATGGTGCATAGAAACCCAGGGATATACACTAGCATAAAAAGAGATCAGCAGAATCGGTAAGCAAAAAAATAATAACCATAGTCTGAAGTTTCAACTGTTATATTTGAAAACTTCACACCTTATGATTTGTTTTTCATATTTCACCTGTACATGTTTGCTTACATGTTCATTGCTCCGCGGCGTCAATAGCTGGTTGGCATTATTGTAGACCCTTAATTGCAGTAGATGCAACATTTTTAAAGTCAAAATATCATGGTGTTCTATTTATTGCTGTATCAAAGGATGCAAACAATTAAATCTTTCCTCTATCTTTTGGTGTAGAAGATTCAGAAAACATTTGGTTCTTTCGGTAAATGAGAAAAGCAATTGAAATCCGCCATGAAATGGTTTTCTTATCATATAAAAACCAATCGATCGAACATAGGATTAGACAAATTTAACATGAAGCTCACCACGGTATCTGCCTCTATTACGTTGAGAAGAATCTAAGCAAAGACATGCAAAAACGCACGGTGATAAATCTTTTCCAAAGCGCTGCAAGGTCATACATTTTAATCAGCTAATGTCCCAGATCAAATGTGTTGACAAGAAAATATACAATTACATAATAGAAGAGCCACCAAAGAGATGGGCTCGATCGTGGTTCCTACGGCGATATTATGATATGCTGACAACAAACTTGGTAGAATCAGTGAATTCCGTGTTACTAAAAGCAAGAGAGATGCTTGTTTTAAGAATGTTAGATTTCATCCAAGAAAAGATGCAACAGTGGTTTGATGAACGGAGAAAAATAGCACATGAAACTTTTCATAAAGTATCTATATGGGCAGAAGAAGAGATGAACAAGAAGATAGACTTGGCTTGCAAAATATTTGTAAGTATATTTATTAACTTCAGTATAATGATATGAAGTAATTAACTAATGCAAAAAGACTTCAGCTTTTTATATCTGAAGTCATTGACTGCATGCATACAGAAAAACACATGTTTGAAGTTTTTTCATAATGTATTTTGCTTAACTAAAACATGTTTTGTCTAAAGTAATTGAGTAATGCATAATTACTTCAGCTTTTTATGTCTAAAGTGATTTACTACCTACAGAGAAAAAAATTCATAGTTTTTCTTTTTGAAGCCATAATAAACTAATATAGGCTTTTTACTTTTTACTACTTCTTAGGTGTTCAACCTTGATTTAATGTTGTTTAGAATAAATAGTGAAGGAATGGAATTCATTATGGACTTAAAAAAGAGAACTTGTAACTGCTTGGAATTCCAACTTCATGAATTTCCCTATCCACACGCAATTGCTGCTATCAATAAAAGATATTTGTAGAAATTTGATTACTGTCCAAAATGGTATTCAAAGAAAATATAGTTCAAAATATATGAAGGGCATGTCAGTCCTGTGGGAGATCAAAATTTATGGGATATACCACAGAATATAGAATCTCAAATCACAAAACCTCCCGATGTAGAGATTCTACAAGGAAGAAGATTAAAGAAGAGGTATATCCCTGACACTGAATCAGTACGACTGAAGTCTACCAAATGTAGTTGCTGTAAACAAATTGAGCATAACAGAACATCTTGCTTGTCTTCTCCACCGCTGTCACGACCCAAAATCCACTATATGTCGTGAAGGCGCCTAACTCCGCCGTCAGGCAAACCAACAGTGATTTATAAGATTAATTACTCATTTTATTACTTTCCATTAATTAAATAGTACCAATTAGAATTTACAGAGTGAAGTGATAAAAATTCCGTGAACCATCGTACTTAACATCTAGCAGAAACCCTAAAAACCTGATGTCATAAGTACATGATCATCAACTAGGAAATATAATAAAATACAACATCTGTCTGGAATACAAGTTAGACAGGAGAATATAAATTACATTGATGGAGACTCTGTATGCTGCGGATCGTAGTATAGAATGCAGCTCACCGTAAAGTCCCCGCAGTAGCTGTGCCTTTGCACCCAGAGGACTACCAAAAACATATATATACTTGCACAATAAGTGCAGCAAGTGTATCATGAGTATGTAAATCAACGCGTACCCAGTAAGTATCTAGCCTAACCCCAAAGAAGTAGTGATGAGGGGTCGACATCGACACTTACTAGTGGTCTAATAAGACAGATACAATAAGAGTAAACAGATACGAGGTAGAGCAAATAAGCGACATAAACAAGTACAAATACGTGGTGCGATCCTCCACTTAACCATAACCTCAAGCTCTCAACTAGCAGTTACCTCCTCAACCGAAGTAGATATATGTATAATGGACCTCACCAGATAGGTTGTCATAATTCAAATCAGGGAAAAATTCACAAATACAGGGGCTTCTTGTCAAATATTAACACGATTGCATAAGAGTATTTCATAGAAATGCTTAGGTGTACAGCCCGATCTATCTTACTGTGTGCACTACCGAGGGACGAATGACACGAACCATAGATGCATCTATTATACTGTCGAGGCGAACGGCCCGCTCCCATTAGATTGTGGTATCGCCGAGGCAAATGACCCGATTCCATTAGAACAAGAAGCCTTAACTGGTCCTTGACCCCATTCACGAATAACGTGTGAGTTATGAACTTTAAGGAAAACCTTTCGAGAAAAACAAATAGCGCGGGAGATATCCATAAGAGGATCACAATTATTCCGTGGCTAATCATCAAACTCGTCAAATCTCTACAATAGCAAGTCTATATGTCTACAAAAGTCTGGTCTCAAGTTGTAACATAAAATAAAGGGATTTAATAGGCAAGGAATAACTTAAATATTACAGTTATAACATGCATGAACCTAAGTCTACCTGGACATATCATAAATCTAGCTACGTACGAACTCTCGTCACCTCGTGTGTACGTAGCCCCCGCAACAATTAGCACATATCAAATACATCACCTAGGGGTAGTTTCTCCCTCATAGAGTTAGACAGGAGACTAACCTCGCTCTGAAGTTCCATAACCAGCTCCAAAGCCTCTCTAACACCTCAAACCGATGCTCGTCGATCCAAAGCTAGTCAAATAATGTGCAAACCAATAAAGATATACTCTAATACTCATAATAATTCAATTCATAGTAATTCCCAACTCCGCTCGAAAAATCTGTAAAATCAACCCTCAGGCCCACGTGCCCGGATTCCAAAAATTTTTGAAGATAAACATTACCCATAACATTATGAACTCAAATATATAATTTATTCTCAATTCCATGTCCAATTTCGTGGTCAAAATCCAAAAATACCAAATTCTAGGTTTTCTACCAAAAATCCCAAATTTCTTGTAATTTCCATGTTCCAATCCATATATAATTCATGTATTTAACTCATAATAAGAAGAAATCACTTACCCCATAATAGATGATGAAGATGGAACTCCAAAATTGCTCCAAGGTTGGCCCCATGGAAGAAAATGAGATGAAAATGAGCCAAATCCCGCTTTTAAAAGAACACCTCTGCCCAGACGGCTTTCCGCTTTTGCGATCAGCTTGGTCGCTTCTGCGACCACAAATGCGCATTTGCGAAGTCCATTTGTCAGCATCCTTATCGCACCTGGGGGATCATTCCCGCTTCTGCGCAATCGCAGATGCAATGCCATAGTCGCCTCTACGCTCCAGCTCGCTTCTACGACCACTCCTTCGCTTCTGCGAGGCCCCATAAGCATTCCATTTTTTCGCTTCTGCGAAGCCTTCCCCACTTCAGCGATGCGGTTCTTACTCTTGCGAAGTCGCTTTTGCGACCCAACTTCCGCAGAAGCGATCGCACCAGCAACTAGAAATTTCCATCTTTTCCTTAATTCTAAAATCGATCCGTTAACCATCCGGAATCCATTCGAGGCCATCGGGACCCTGACCGAATATACCAACACGTCCCAAAATACAATACGAACTTAGTCGAAGCCTCAAACCACGTCAAACAACATCAAAATCATAAATCGTGCCTCGAATCAAACTTATAAATTTCCAAATTCTATATCTTGTGCCGAAACGTATCAAATCCATCTGGAATGACTTCAAAGCTCGGAACCCCAAACAGACATCGATAGCATCAAAATCCACTTCAAACCAAACTTATGAAATTCTTAAACCTTTAAAATGCCAACCTTCCAAAATAAGCACCGAAATGCTCCCCGGCGAACCGATACTCAACCTGAATATACGCCCAAGTCCGAAATAATCATAGGAACCTATTGGAACCTTTAAATCCCGATTCCGAGGTCGTTTACTCAAAAGTCAAACCTTAGTCAATTCTTCCAACTTAAAGCTTCAGAAATTAGAATTTTCCATCTGAATCAACTCTGAATTTCCCGAAATTCAACTCCGACTGTGCATACAAGTCATAATACATTAAGTGAATCAAGGCCTCAAACAGTCGAACGACAAGTTAGAGCTCAAAATGACCTATCGGGTCGTTACATTCTCCCCTACTTAAACATACGTTCGTTCTTGAACATGCCAAGAACTGCTCCGGAGTTACCCCAAAATCACTGTTCAACACCTTGTGCACCTATCCGTGCCACCACAACTCAGTTGAGCACATCAGCTCAAGTCGGACTGAAGATTCTCCCTTTTACTTAGTCAATAAGCCTTAGAACCAAATTCCAACCTCCGAATTTCTTTACAAAACCTGATTCTAACATACGAACACCGTATCGGTCATTACACAGTGTACCAAAAAATGATCATGCACCCATGCTGACATCACACAATGCACCACATAACTTATTTTCCCAAGGCAGCCTCCTCCAAGCACAATAGCTGAAACTCAATTGACCTGAAGCCCGTAGTATACCTCATAACACATATAAGCCCTGTTCCAACTCTCACAATACTGCCACGACGGAAGAGATGTGTAGAAACTCATAACCACCTGACGAATCAACAAATCATGGAGTCTCTCCCCTGACAAGGACCATTACATCATTCTGAACTAAATAACGATATTTGCTCTTTAATATACCCCACATAAACCCGACCATACCGATTTCAGGTCCAATAACCTCGTCACACCCAACACAAGCTGCTTGGCATTAAGCTACCTCAAATACTAACCAAGATGTCATATGACGCCATCAATGCGCCAACAAGATACAACTTGATTATGACACATAAGGAAGAACGAACTCTGGAAAAGGAATTACCTAGCCCGCATAACGAATAAAAAGATCGAACAGACACTATGAACCCTTCTTAGAGAATGAGAAACAAAATACACAAGAATGGAATAGGAACCGTACTCATCATCTCACTATTGCGGCGTGCAACTCGATCCATATATGGTACCGTTGCGGCATGCAACCCGATCCAAACAACATACCCGTGGCAGTGTGCCACCTGGTCCACATATAACCATAACTAAGGAAATACCTATCAAGCCAAAATACTTATACCTACAACATACCGAATATCGACCACAAGCGCACCAAGTGCAAAAATACAATCCTGGGAGACGGATAGCGCCATATGCTACGAAACCTGAGCACAACTGAGGTGCGACAAATGACCTGCATCTCGAGATCCATCCTGCTCATATAACACCACAAGCTACACGAGACCTCAACACACGTGCGAATAATCAAGCTGTCTCACAACCCACATGGCACAATAGAGTATCACATGGAATAACTAATGACGTGAATAATATCCGACGCCTGAAGACTCCTCCGTAAGCAATGCTATGACGAATGAACACATTCGACCTGACGTAGAGCACACTTTCACATTAGACCCACCAACGGACCTCAAACAGATTCTGATCATACCATACTAGGCCAATAACCTTTCAAGGATCCACAATGGCCATATACATGACACACACGAGCAGTCATCCAATTTGGAACAAACTCCCACAGTTCACAACCAACCGAATAGAGCGCATTCAGGCATAAACTTTCACATTAGCGAAAGAACCATAATCTCCATACTTGGTTTCAATCCTTAACAATCAAGTGACTAACATGTCACACTTATACAAATTTCCCTGTGGGATACGCTCCCACGGGGAAAGTCTACACCTCCACACCACCAACCGTACTAATTCTGTAAAGCCAACCAAGAGACCGCAATTAAATACACAAAGCCTCTTACACATGACACCGTCCTCAAGTAACACTAAAGAAAATTCCAGCTTACTGAACATCTGAATTCTTCCCCGCTCATCCTAGCTCGTGACATTCTTATCAATACCGAGTCGCAACCTTGATCCTCGACTTATAATTTTCGTACCGCTCACCACACCTATAACGCCGTTGTACGAGAGTACAAGAATTGATCATAACCCCTGAACTACTAGTGGAATAAACACTTCATTGGCTAGAAACCTTTCGCTTAACTCATCTTAGAAGAACCATTGCAACCCGCAACTGAAATTCCTAACCGCAGAAAATACAAACCTCGGAATCCATTTACATAACAAGGGCATTTGAATAAAATACCTCCCATATTCATCAAGTTATGGTGGCTGTCAAGCCCGTAAGGTTCAACCACCAACCACACGTATAACTTCAAACCCCGAAGGAACTGATCATTGCCATAATCATGCTGATTCAACCAGTATAACTGAACCAACTTCTTCTAACTCACTCTTGACTTGCCTTATAAATAATAATAGCTCCATTCAAAACATACGAACTCAATCCGCACTCATTCCGAGTGATCCGAATCACGAGAACCCATCATCTCAATACCCATGAACCATCTCATACCCTCCTCAAGCACATAATAGCATCTCCAACTGGTACACCCATTCTACAAGACTTCTGTGAATCCGAAACTATTTTCTTCCATTTCTCCAATATCGCACCGCAAACTCGATGATAACATAGAACACTCCAAGCCCTTTCATAATCCACTACACGAACTTAATCCTTAACCATACGACGCACCTGAAATCCTTAAGCACTGCACTTAAATTCTTGCACCCATTAGGACCGTGTTGAGAGTCACCCACTCTGACCTGGTCCCGAATATGGCCAAACTCCAACGCTCTGCTAGCACATGAACACCCCCTCAAAGAAGCAACCTGATGAATTCATTTCCTTGTACATCACATCCACAAGAAGCATAAATTCTGACTCTTCCCAAAACCTGCACCTAAATCGATAAGGCGAAATACAACACACATTCATCAATTCCTTAGCTCGAATTACCACTAATGTTTTCTTTTCTTAGTCATAAATGATCCTCCAATGCATTGATAACCCAAAACCACACAAGCAAACAACCACGTGATCCAATCATAGACGGTGGGCTCCCCCACTTAGCTTTGAGCTACCATCACATAATGTAGGACCCACAAAGATTCCTCCTTCTCAATCACCATGATATCGCTCCGTCAATCGCCAAATTTCTCGAAATCTTTTGTTAAACTCTTCATAAAACACCCTGAATTATCAGCCATAATTAATTGTTCGACCTCCTATTGGGTAGTAAGTAGAAATCCTCATAGAATCATCATCAGAAATGATGCAACCACTGATCTTCTGATAGGAGATAGCCCACCAGTAGAATTCCACATCGACATCTCCCAACGACGCTGCACTGGGTACAACTACCACGAAAATTAGTAAATCCTCTTGACCCCACGCTCGTCCACCAGCTGTACAAGTCTGTTCATTCCCAACTGTCCTTCTTCATCCTTCACTGCCCAATTGCTGCGTCAAATCAAAATCCACCTCCGTAGCATCTGAACTGATAAATTGCTAAACAAGTATCCTACCATAACACCATCACTATGCACTAATAATCCATGAACATTATAGCAATATGTGCATAACCTCAAAACCACAAGAAATGCGGATACTGAGCTAAATGACAGGACATCCCTCCATAAGGCAATGATGATAGCCTACCCGAATAAGCAGGGAAAACATCATGCACCATGCATGCAGTACCACCAGCACTATTTGACGCCCAATTGATAACAAGCTCTTCACGTCGCATAAGATTGAGCAGGAAGGAAATAAAGGTATAAGCCTCAAAGGAATTAAATCACATGATGAGGAATCAAGAAGGGAAGTGCTCCTAACAGCTTTGTAGCCTCTCGAAGAGAAGTACAGACATCTCCGCACCGATTCGCAAGACTCTACTAGACTTGCTCATGACTCGTGAGACCTAAGTGTACCTAACGCTGAGATACCAAGCTTTCACAATCCAAAATCCACTATAGGTCGTGATGGCACCTAACACCGATGTTAGGAAAGCCCACAGTGATTTATCAGCTTAATTACTCATTTTATTACTTGAAATCACAATTTCCATTAATTAAATAGTACCAATTAGAATTTATAGGGTGAAATGATTAAAATTTCGTGAATATCATACTATACATCCAGCAGAAACTCCCAAAATCCGGTGTCACAAGTACATGAGCATCAAATAGGAAATGTAATAAAATACAACATCTATTTGGAATACAAGTTAGACAAGGGAATATAAATAATGCTGATGGAAACTCTTTATGCTGCGAATCGTAGTATAGTATGCAGCTCACCGTAAAGTCCCCGCAGTAGCCACGCCTCTACATTTAGAGGACCACAAAAAACAAATATATACCTGCACAATAAGTGAAGAAAGTGCAGCATGAGTACGTAAATCAATGCATACCCGGTAACTATCTAGCCTAACCCCAGAGAAGTAGTGACGAGGGGTCGACATTGACACTTACAAGTGGTCCAATAAGACAGATACAGTAAAAGTAAACAGATATGAGTAGAGTAAATAAGCGACATAAACAAGTACAAATACATGGTACAATCCTCCTCTTAACCATAAACTCAGGCTCTCAACTAGATAGGCCATCATAATTCAAATCAGGGAAAAACTCACAAATACACAGGCTTCTTGTCAAATATTACGCATGATTGCATAATAGTATTTTATAGAAGTGCCGAGGCGTACGGACTGATCCCATCTTACTGTGTGCACTGTTGAGGGTTGAACGACACAAACCATAGATGCATCTATTATGGTACTACCGAGGCGAACGGCTCGCTCTCATGAGAGTGTGGTACTATCGAGGCGAACTGCCTGTTCCATTAGAATAAGAAGCCTTAACGGGTCCTTGACCCTCACCAATAAACGTGTGATTTATGAACTTTAAGGAAAACCTTTCGAGGAGAAATCCGTAAGAGGAGAAGAATTTATTCTGCGGCTAATCATGAAACTCGTCAAATATCTACTATAGCAAGTCTATATCTCTACACAAGTCTGATCTCAAGTGGTAATTTAAAATAAAGGGATTTAATAGGCAAGGATCAACTCAAATAGTATAGTTATAGCATGGCGTGAACCTAAGTCAACCCGGACGTATCATAAATCTATTTACGTATGGACTCTCGTCACCTCGTGTATGCAGTCCCCGCAACAATTAGCACATATCAAATACATCACCTAGGGGTAGTTTCCCCCTCACAGATTTAGATAGGAGACTTACCTCGCTCCGAAGTTCCATAACCAGCTCCAAAGCCTCTCTAACACCTCAAACTGATGCCCATCGATCCAAAACTAGTCAAATAATGTACAAACCAATAAAGATATACCCTAATACTCATAATAATTCAATTCATAGTAATTCCCAACTTCGCTCGAAAAGTCTATTAAATCAATCCTCGGGCCTACTTGCCCGAATTCCGAACATTTTCGAAGATAAACATTACCTATAACATTACAAACTCAAATATATAATTTATTCTTAATTCTATGTCCAATTTCGTGGTCAAAATCCAAAAATAGCAAATTCTAGGTTTTCTACCAAAAATCCCAAATTTCTACTAATTTCCATGTTCCAATCCATGTATAATTCATGTATTTAACTCAAAATGAGAAGAAATCACTTACCCCATAATAGATGATGAAGATAGCACTCCAAAAGTTCTCCAAGGTCGGCTCCAAAGGAAGAAAATTAGATGAAAATGAGCCAAATCCCGCTTTTAAAAGAACACCTCTGCCCGGACGACTTTCCACTTCTACGATCAGCTTGGCCGCTTTTGCGGCGTCACTTATACGACCACAAATGCACATCTGCAAAGTCCACTAGTTAGTAGCCCCATCACACCTGTGGGATCTTTCTTGCTTTTGTGCAACCTCAGGTGCGAAGCCATAGTCTCCTCTGCACTCCAGCTCGCTTCTGCGACCACTATGTCGCTTCTGCGAGGCCACAGAAACGTTCCATTTTTCTTCTTCTGCGAAGCCTTCCCCACTTCAGTGATGCGATTCTCACTCCTGCAAAGTCGCTTCTGCGACCCAGTTTCCACAGAAGCGATAGCACCAGCAACCAGAAATTTCTAGCTTTTCCTTAAGTCTGAAAATCGATCCGTTAACCACCCGGAATCCACCGGAGGCCCTCGGGACCTTGAGCAAATATGCCATCACGTTCAAAAATACAATAAAAACTTAGTCGAAGCCTCAAGCCACGTCAACCAACATCAAATTCATGCCTCGCACTATGAATCAAACTTATAAAGTTCCAATTTTCCAAACTCTATATCTTGTGTTGAAACGTATCAAATCCATCTGGAGTGACTTCAAATTTCTCACACGAGTCATAAATGACATACTGAAGCTATTCCAAGGTTCGAGACCCCAAACGGACATCGATAACATTGAAATCCACTTCAAAGCAAACATATGAAATTCTTAAACTTTTAAAATGCCAACCTTCCAAAATAAGCGTCGAAATGCTCCCGGGCGACCTGATACTCAACCCGAACATACGCCCAAGTCCGAAATCATCATACAAACCTATTGGAACCTTCAAATCCCTATTCTGAGGTCGTTTACTCAAAAGTCAAGCCTTAGTCAATTCTTCCAACTTAACGCTTCCGAAATTAGAATTTTCCATCCGAATCAACTCTGAACTTCCCGAAATTCAACTCGGAACACACATACAAGTCATAATACATTAAGTTAAGCTACTCAAGGCTTCAAACTGCCGAACAACGCACTAGAACTGAAAACGACCGGTCAGGTCGTTACAACCGCCTCATCCATATTCCAAGAAACCTGTTGAAAAATACTCCAAGATTCAATAATTCTTGGAAAAAATTCATTCTAAAGGAAGATAGATATATATAAAGTGTGATTGTTTTCATAGAAATAATAAAAAAAAGCTCTTGGATTGAAAAATACTCGTTTATATATTGCTTGAAGTACTAACCGTTCATTTTTTTGGCGGTTTACAGGTTTAGTTGCATTCTAAAAAGTACGCAATCATTCCAGGGAGAAAAAACTCTAAGTGAAATACATATATTTAACACACGTGCATACACAAACACACATATATATAATAAAAAACAACAGACCTTTCTGCCTGAATGTCATGACCCAAAATCCAACTAGTCGTGATTGCGCCTAACTCTACCTGCTAGGTAAACTAATTTAACAATAATCCAATTTCAAATGAGATCTAATAAGAGAAATAGTGATAGTATTACTGAACTTTTATACAAAGAATCCCCAAGGACTTGTAGTACAAATAATGAGTTTCTAAGATTTAGAGTTTGCAAAGCTAGTATGAAATGAATACATCATATGTACGAAATATACATAAACACTTTTTTATAAATCTAAAGCTACTATGAACAAGAGGCAGCTATAACTGGAACGCAGGTACATCTTCAATGCCAGCTCCCACCTTAGACAGCAACATCAGCTCCAAAATCAGCACGCAAGGTGCAGAAGTATAGTATGGGTACAACCGACTCCATGTACTTAATGAGTAACAAACCTAACTTTAGGTTGAAAGCAGTGACGAGCTTGGACAACGGTCAAAGTCCAACACTAATAGCCAACAACAACTCATAAAAATATAATAAAAGTAGTACAAGAAACAACTCAAAGATATGATGCTCAGCTCGTTCACAGTTATGGAAAAATAGGCATGCTTTTCAAGTATAATAGTAAAACCCAAATCTTTAACCGAAATCACCAAAATATGAGTAAGACAGAAATCTGTGATTTTCCCCAAAAAAACTTTCAACATTAGATAAGATGTTCCAATCTCAGATAGAATGAGGAAAGTACATCTCTATGACTACATGTCAATGTGCATATGAAGTCATGAATGTCACAATACCGTGTAGCATGAGGAAATACACCTCTATGCCTGTATGTCAAATATATATGTTAAGGCAATGCATCACACTGATGAACTCATGTACTCATCTCAAAGTACTCAATCTCACTATCTCGCACTCCCACACATCATTCTCAATCCCTTAGCACACTCAATCACTCAGCACTATACGGTACCTACTACGGTGCCTAGCCGGATACCATCACGAATTGACAAAACCTGCGCTCGCTGCTGGTATGTCATACTCTAGAGGGGCGGATCCTACTCAAGCACTAACATAAGCCATCATGGCATGTTGCAGCATGCATCTTGATTCCGTCAATAATATATATAAAGCTCATTGGGCCTGATATGGCATGCAGCCCGATCAATATAATAATATATATAAAGCTAATATGGCACGCTGCGCCGTGCTTCCCGATCCTATCAATATCACTCATAATCCGGCCGTCGGGCCCCAACTCAGTCATCAATCTCTCCAGTCTCTCGGGCTCACAAATCTCATGCCAATCAGCCTAAACAATGATAACATGATGTGACAACAAATGATAAAAGATACTAATATATGATATGCAAATGAAGGAATATGACTGAGTATGTACTTGCAATTTAAGCAAATAATGCAACAACAAAAATGACCTTAGTGGGTCCAAATAGAGTAAGTATATAGACTAAACATAATTTCTAACACGGATCACAACTCAATTACTCTAGCACGTAGGAATTTCATGGATAGAAACAAGATTAGGTAACTACACAGTACCACAAAATCAATGGAGTCATAATTCACACGGTGCATGTCCACACACCGGTCGCCTAGCATGTGCGTCACCTCAACACCAAACACATAACACGTATATTTAGGGGTTCATACCGTCAGCATCAAATTTAGAAGTGTTACTTACCTCAAACGAGCCAAATCCAATACCGAGCAAGCCAAACAATACTCCACAAATTCTGTCCCACGCGTACCAACCTCCGAACGGCTCGAAACTAGCCAAAAGCAACTCTAGAACATCAAATAATACCAACGGAAACAAACCAATCGATAAATGTGAATCTTGAATCAAAACCCCAAAGTAAAACAAAAAGTCAAACCCGCGCCTGCACCTTGAAACTCCACAAAACTCATAAAATCTGACAACCCATTCAATTACGAGTCCAACCATATTAGCTCACTCAAATCCGACTCCGAATTGATGTTCAAAACTCAAAAATTCTCTCTATGAAATTTTAGACAAAATACCCAATTTGTCTTTTGTAATCATCAACCAAATTCCAAAAACGAGGATAGATTCATGAAATATAATCAAAATTGAATAGAGAGCACATACGCCAATCCATATAGTGAAAATTTCCTCAAAAATCGTCTCAATCTAGCTCCATAGCTTCAAATATGCAAAAATGGCTGAAACCTCCAAAATAGAGTACTTTATATTCATTGGATGAATTAATGAAATACTATCGCAGAAATACCATCGAAATCATGAAGAATAAAAATGCACTACCCAGAAATAGTTTATGCGATCACGGAACAACCTTCGCGATCGCGAAGAACAAAAGCTACTGCCGCCAATGCAATACGCTTTCGAGATACTAGCCATACGAACGCGATGACCATAGATGTCAAAGCCCTACGAATGCTAACCATGTAATGCGATCGCGTTGAAGAATACTCCAGCTCTCAGCTGCCCTCGCAATTCCTCATCCGCGAACGTGGTTCTCAAGCTCTCCTAACTACGCGAACGCGTTCTTCAAGTCACGACCGCGATGAAGAAAGTTCCCAGCTCTAGATTTCCTCTACGTGATTGTATCCCCATCTTTGCGATCACGAAGACAATCGAGTCATCAAAAACTAGCAAAAACCAGCAATGAAAACATGAAGAAATATGGTCAGAAATCAATCCGAAACACGCTCGAGCCCCTCAGAACCCCGTCCGAACATGCCAACAAGTCCCATAACATAATACGGACCTGCTCGAGGCCTCAAATCATGTATAACAACGTCAAAACCACGAATCGCACCTTAAATCGAACTTAATGTACTTTTAAACTTTCAACTATCAAAACTCGCGCCAATTAACACGGAATGAACTCAAATTTTGCACACAAGTCCCATATGACATAACAAAGCTATTTCAATTCCCGAAACTATAATCCGAATGCGATATCATCAAAGTCAACTCTTGATCAAACTTATGAACATTCCAAACCTTCAAATTTCTAATTTTCGCCAATTAGTGCCGAAACCTTCTAGAAATATCCAAATGCAAATCCGGGCATATGCGCGAGTCCAAAACCACCATCCGGACCTAACGGAACCATCAAAACTCCGAACCAAGGTCAAATACTAAAAAGTCAAACTTGGTCAACTATTCCAACTTAAAGCTTCATAGTTAACAATCATCGATTCACACAAGTCATAATACATCATACAAAGCTAATCAAGACTCCAAATAGCTGAACGGAATGCAAATGTTCAAAACGATAGGCGGGGTCATTATGTTCTCCCCCACTTAAACCAAGATGTAATCACATGATATACCATACAACTCGTGTACTCATAGCAATATTCCCAATCACAGTACCTACTCAAACAAACTCGATACAGGTAGTAAACCTCATATAAAATAAAACATCATTAAAAAAAAACCTTCGTACGCTGCCGATGATGAAAGAAACATGCAGAATATAACCACTCATCAGATCAACAAGTCATGGAGCTCTCTCTCTAGTCCGACAAAAACCAAAGCCAAATCCTAAGCCAACTTCTGATATTATTCTTCCAAATGTACCGTAATCAAATCTGATAGTATCCATTATAGATCCAATGACCTTATATCATCCAACACAACTATTCTATCAACGTGCCACACCAATACAACCTAAAGCCACAATCGTGCAATCTGTGCACCAATAAACAAAAATTCAAATGCACCCAAAAATGAAAAATGACTCAAATGGAAGAATCATCCTGCAAGTTCAGCAAATACCATCACAAGCGCAATTCTAAGACCCATCACACATAGTAGAATCAAGACACACAGATCCAACACAAAGGATTATATCCTAACATAACTCTGCTGCAATGTGCGACCCTATCCAAACACCGGTCCTATTAAATACCTCACTCAAGCCACAGTGCTCAAAATCAACAACCACACGCAATTTGACATTGTACACAAAGTACATGACCATTGTCACGCCTCAAACCTGGGAGGAATGGCCGACACCCGGTGCCATATTTGGCTTGAGCATACCACTCTATGACTGTGAACTCTGGAGGGGTAACACTCAACTTCGGCCGATGAGGCCACTCTGAATGTCTACAACCAACAATACCAAGCTAAGATGTACACAAGGCTGGAAAGGCCATAATACTGATGTACAAAATATAAAGGACTCGTCTACAGGCCTCTAGAGATAGCTGAACTGTATCATGGTCGGGACAGGGCCTCGAACTACCCATCAGACCTGTATGTATAAAATGGACTCCAATGTCTAGACCTAGTAACTTCGAGGAAGTGGAGCATACCAACCAAGCTGATGATTGACTCTGTCTAGCGGGAAGTTCTATCTAACTATCTATCAGGACCTGCAGGCATGAAATGCAGCACCCAAAAGGGATGTCAGTACAAAATAATGTACCAAGTATGTAAGGCAACAAAATAACTGAAATGCTGAAACTGAACGGGTAATAAAATAACTGAAACTAAATGGGAGTCAAAGATAATCTGAAAATATGCTTACCTACTCGTACTGAATTAACTCTCTCAATATAGTAAGTAAAATAGTTATCCGGCCCTATAAGGCTTGATACGTGTAACTTCTCTGCATAGTAGGCTTGCTCATAGGTGCTCGGCCATACTAGGCTCTACATCTCGGCCATTCTGGCCTCGCTCATAGGTGCTCGAGTACAATAGGCTTGGTATATAACTTACCATTTGATCAAAGGTTGCCTAATAGGGGCCTACCCACCGATTATAGCTCGATGGTGGTGAAAATGCTGTAATACTCTATGTGTGTATGTGTGTGTGTGTGTGTGTGTGTGTGTGTATATATATATAGACCCTCTACTCTCTTGACTGGAAAAAGACAATAGATAACTGAATATAAAGTCCCGATGAGGGAGAATATTGTAACTTATGAGACTTGGATAATGTACATAAATTTAGGAATACGAACTTCTCTTTATGTCTCGTTACCAAAATGTAGTTAGGGATCATGCAAAAATGAAGGAAAGGTTTAGCCTTAACATGCCTTAACCCCATTGAGTCCTTAATACCTTCCAAGCAACTCTTCAAACAACTCCACTTAATCTACCATAGCATAAGGAGATTCAAAATTAGTGCTAAGTAAAGGCTAAGTCCGTAACTTAAGCTAGTAGCTCGTTTATATAAATTTGGCAGCATCTCCCCTGTAACAAGGGACTCCTCCAATACCATATACCAACAACAACAACCAAGGAAATCCAGAAATGTATAATTATCAATAACAGGGCACCAAATAACAACAAATCATAAGTGCTTCACGAGGAGCGACAAGCTCTGTTGGAATCTGTATACCCCATATCACCCCTTATAGACTTCTTACTTTAATTTAACAGTATCATTAACATGATAATGAAGTCATTCATATGTGATTCCAGCCTTATACCATATATTTTTAACAAAGGAAACAATCAACAACTCCAACTGTCCTCAATTAGCAACTTTATTCACTAGTTCATGTCTAATACATCCATTTAACTTAATCTGCATCAAGATAACCTTAAGCACGTGCAAGAACACGATATACATACCTCCTACAGTAGTTTCAAGTTGAAATCCAAGTTATATTTAGGTTACAACAGACCTCAATGGCAATACAACACCGTAGAAGTGACTTAAGTTAATCTTCACTTCCAAATCTCAAGTTTCATATGTTTCTTTCATCAATTAACTTGATAAACATATAGACATGCGTAACAATAGAAACCATATAATAATCAAGTTATTTTCTCCAATTTCCAGTCGTAACAACATATATATATATATATATATATATATATATATATATATATATATATATATATATATATAGCCTTAAAACAACCCAACTAAATATAACAACATCTCTTCCCCTTTTAAGTTCTATCTTGTAATCTTTCACTCCAATACCAACACCAACATGTAATTAACCTTAAACACAATTAAAGTGATGTTAAACATACCTTAGGAAGTAGATGCAATTCGAACTCTATGCTTAAATTAGCTCACCATCAACCTTATTCACGTCACAACACCATAGAGGGGTTATTCTTCACCTTTGGCTAACTTTGATGTTGGATTAGGGTGTGTTTTTTTGGAATTTGTTTGGAGCCTTGGGGGAACTGTTTGGGAGAGTTTGGAGAGTATGAGGATGGAATGAGGTCGAAAAATGAGCAAATTTCATCCCAATAACGAGATAAAAATAAGTGAAGGTCGGCCATTGACAAAGTGGGTCCCATAGGGGCTGCCTGTGCAGTCTCGCAAAAGTACGAATATCTCTCTACTCCGATGTTGTATTGACAAATGGGTTAATGATTTTGAAATTATACATGTAGATCCTCAATGTTTTAGGTGGTTCATTCAGTAATACCAAGTATAATGGCAGAAAAGCTCAGTTACATTTGACCTAAGTTTTAGCACATTTATGAATGTAACTTGTGATGACCTTTGTAAACTTTTGTTCCACAACTAGCTTGACTTCAAAACATAAAAACGACTACGGTACGATTAAAATAACACATGAAATAACCTCCTTATAATATTAAGCACCCTAGTATCACCCCAAAAGTATTGTTATAATATTACCAACTTGTCAACTTTCGACGAAACTTATCTTCTTCGATTTGTTTAGCTTCTAATCCTTCCAACCCTCTCGGTACTTGCATCTCATGATCTTTAATATTTTTAACCTCCAAGGTAACATGATTAACTTACTTTATGTACTTTCAAAAATGATCTCATTCATGAGCTTACATCAATTGACTTACGATGTACTCTCACGTACGAGACCATGGGGTGTAACATCATTCCCCCCCTTTGGAACATTCATCCTCGAATGTTGATTGATGTAATTATCTGTTTCATAACCTATAGCTCTTACAAATACTTTAATATTATCCTTGCCATCTAGGTAACTGTTATGTGAACAAATTCGAAGGCCAGGGCATTTCCTCTTTAGGCCTCTGTCTCACACCATGACATGTGGTCGAAATTCTTCCTATCTCGTAACTGTTTCTACTAACTATCATGCAGCCTGTACGACTTTGTCCTTGTTTGTGTGCCTATGTGACTCTTCTCTCTTTTTTTCCTCCAGCTTTTAGCTAATCTCTAGGCCTCACCTTATGAACATATACAAAACTATGACAAGATGTCCCTATAGGCATCTATAAGTGTACTGAAGTTCCTTGCTCGGTACTTTGTCGAACTTACGACTATTGCTATATCATGTTTCATATCCTCGATTATCTATGCTTATGGCTTTATTGCATCTAGGCAGGTCATACTATACCATAACACTTATTTTGGTTATTATGAGGTCTTGTACCCAACTCTAGGTTATTGTCTTATTGCTTATTCTATATGTATAAATCTTAAGTCCTTTAATGCTTCCTCATTACTGTTCATCTTAAGAATGACGACCGAATGTCATCTCATAATTTGGAACTTTTATCCATCTATTGTTGATTCACCTTAATGTTGATCTATAATCTACCACTGATACCTTGAAAACTCTTACGTAATACATTATCACTACGGCTGACGTCTCATTGGGGAACATCTGAAGTGATTTGCTTGATCCACCTAGGACGATACTATACTTTAATAACCCTATTTAATAGCATCCCGACAAGATTCATCTTATGGGGGTATTCGATCTAATCCTATTTCATGAAATCCCTTCTCTTTGAATAACTACTCGATCGAAGGCCTAAATGCCATCTTATTATCATTTATCACCATTACACCTTTGTTGCTCTACCATACATTAGATTGCGACCTACACACATCTTTTTATACTACTCAAAACCTTCCTTTAACTTGCTAGCATCATATGTTCCCTTATGTTATTTTGTAACCTCAGGCGAGACATCACACCATCTCTAACTCTTCGTTACTCTCTTAAGTAGACCTCTCGGTACCTGGAAACCATGGGGTGGAAGATATGCCACTGACGACACCACTATCTTTTCTAGATATTGAATAACAATGCTTCTAGTCCATGATGTATGGACTATTCACAACCTTCTGCACTTAAGTATCTCGTACCTTCTTCACGTTTACCTCACTTACCTTTAAATCTCGCATCGTATCTTCTATCTCTTTCGTAATCTCCCTTCAACATTGGTTTTACATCCACACTTTAAAGCCCTACTACAATACTTGCACCTTTGGTGCATACATAATCTGGCAGGAGCTTCATACTTATTTCTTATGAGGCTGGTACTCTTCTAACTGGCTTTATCGTAGATCCATTATAGAATATGGCCATTGTAATATATCTACTCTACCTCTGATATTAAATGTGATTCTGCAATGTTCTGAATCATGATTTCTATAATTATTTAGATCTAATAATCAAACTCCTGATTTACTTAGTTGATGTAACTCTTTAGTTTTCTCTTCTCTCTCAGCCTTTAAGTAGGCTTAAGCTATCTTCTGATCTATAGCTTAGGGTATTAGTTATTATTTTAGCCTTTCGTGAATGCTATGGAACATCCCATGATATAATTTTCTAACAATTCAAGCCTTTATTTGCGACGTGGACCCAATTCTTTCTATTAACTTATACCAGAGTCTCCTATAGCTGTATGAATGTCAAAATACATGCTACATGGATAATACTTCGAAATCTTAAGTGCGTTCATAATATAACTAACTCTGGGTCGTAGATCGAATAATTCCTTTCATGCCATCTTAGTTTTTAAATACAAGCAATTACTTTTCCTGGTCAGTTTTCCATTTGCTGCATGAATACTTGTCTTATCTTAGTGCCCACGAATATTGGAATTTCCTGTAACTCATATGATCTCAAATATCACTTTGATTTTTTTTTTCTTCCCATTCATTAGCCACAATAGGTGCCACTTTCTTATAGAGTGCATACAATGTTGTAGTGAGATTGTTGTTACAAGATCATTTCTTCTTTAGGTTACTATTCTTAGGTTGAAGCCTTCTTCCTTATTTCCTCAGCTAGTCCTTTATTGTAGTACTTAGGGGATACCCTCTGACACTTGTAAATCTATGAGCTTATTACATCGTATACCCAGCAGAATTTGCGATTTTCTTACTCTCCTATAATTATCCTTAGTTACTTGCCTCCATGCCCTTTTTCTCATAGGGTTGCTTCTGAATTGAAATTTTGACTGTCTTCCCTATGGCACTCTCTTTTATATCTGTAAAACTTACACAGTACAATTAACTACCCTAACTCCTATCTGAATATATCTCAAGGATTATGATGCCGTATCTGCAAGACTGAATTCCCTATGTTGGGGTTCACTACGTTTATCTTGCACGATTTGCTGATTTATCTTTATCCTCTTGTCTAGCCATAACTAGTCTAACTAGTCTCTTCCTAAATCAACCACTAACTACTCATTGGTCCATTCTTATATATATATATATATATATATATATATATATATATATATATATATATATATATATATATATATATATATAT
>MCJB01050297.1:123617-148066 GCA_002018475.1 Nicotiana obtusifolia
TATATATATATATATATATATATATATATATATATATATATATATATATATATATATATTCCGCGCAATCTCTCTTGGGTTATTTCTTTTGTCTTAACTTACCTCTCGCACTGGCTCCTTATGTATCAAGTGTTCATTTGCATGTACTTATCAAGAACATCTTGGCGGGAACCCTCACTGCCTCTCCCCGACGTCGTGCTTTCATAATGTTCTGGAGTCGTAACATATCTATAGGAACTGAATAAATTCAATCTCGTCCCTTTCGCCATTTTACCACATTTTTCCTTTACCATTCCATGGTTACCTGACCCACTTAATTCTGACTTAATACCATATCACACCATCTTCTCCCCTTTAGGGAGTACTAACATTAATGTTATGAAGATTTACCCATAAATGTTTTACCTCTTCATCTTTGGCGTCTTTTCACACCTTCACGAACTCTTACTCGCCTTGCGATAACCCTTCTGTACCTGGGATAACTGAATATCTTACGCCCAAAGGTGACACCTAGTGTAACTGGCACACTTAGTCCCTTAAGCTTAACTATGCTCATAGTGCTTGCTTTAGGGAAGTGTCTTCCTGAATGACCTTTAAAGGTTATTCTTTTGTTGTCCATTCTATTATTGCCAGAATGCGATCTCTAAAATTCTCTTGTCGACTATTATCATTCTGATCCCTAATTCATGTTCAAGTTATCTCGTTCAGAAGCCCATACTGATTTATATTACTTCGGAGGGTCTAACTTTTCCTTCTGCTAATCGCGTTGAAGTCACCAGCTCATTTCTCGAAATGAGGATATGACATTATGGCTTATACTCTTTTATAGTTTCAAGGCCTGTCACCTCTTGTCTTTTCCTTTACTTGACTATAGACTCTGTCATCCTATCAAATTATGATTTACCGTTATCACCCTTTTATCACATCTTACTCGTAATGATTCATTTACTCACTTTTTATTCTCCTGCTAATATCTCTGTTTATTACTTTATTCTGAAAACTTAACAAAACATTCTTTACTTTTAGCTCCCCTTGCCCCATCTCACTGGCTTTTTGGGTCGCCAAACATTCTCTTTTTACTAGGGGCGGGAGTCATACTAAGGTAAATATTTATCCCTTCTAGGATTCCACTGCCTATCTTCTGAAATTTTTGAACATTCTAGTATTCATATCTGACTGTACTATTCTAGAGTGCAGCATCTGGGTGTCTTATAAGGAGAACTACTATCACTTTTGCAATATCCTTCGGAAATGTAAGTTAATGCTAACAATCCATCCACCATTTTGGGTTACTCTAACCCCAGTTGGATCTTAATATCCCATCATCCTCTTAAACTAAATCTGTTAGCTTGCATAGACCATAACTGAGATGGGTGTGCCAAAATTTACATACCTCTGTTACCATTGAAAGTAACTCAGAATGCTTATATTTATCTGCCTAAATTGTAAATACAGATAATCCTCACCAACTGGGTACCTCGTACGCTTTTTCACCTTGATTCTTCTGCTTGTTGAAACTTATTCTTTTACCTTCTGATACTCCCAAGGAGTGCTATTCATGGGGTATGTTAGAATTAGGGTCTTAAGCAGAAAGTTTGCACATTTGGTATGCATGATCTGATAGGGCCATAAACTGGGCCACGTTGCTAAAAGCTCTTTCTCTATTATTACCCTTACCTATTGTTGTATTGGCCCTTTGGCTAGCTGTAATCTTTCTAATTGAAGCATATCTATATCATTAGTAAACATAAGTCTCGGCTCAAACTTTTATGACTAAGCTCTATAGCACGATTTAGATTTGAAAGAAGGGTAACAGACTCCTTAATGCCTTGTAGCTTCCTATTTAGATAATGTGGTGCATAACTCATCCATAAACAAGGCTCTACTAGACACGGCTTGTAGATTCCCTAGGATAGAACTGCTCTAATACCAATTTTGTCACGCCCCAAACCTGGGGAGGCGTGGTCGGCACTCGGTGCCATATTTGGCCTGAGCGTACCACCCTATAATTGTGAACTCTAGAGGGGTAACCCTTAACTTAGGCCGACGAGGCCACCGTGAATGTCTACAACCAGCAAACAAAACTTACATGTACACAAGGCTTGCAAGGCCAAAATACTGATATATAAAATATACCGAACTCATCTACAAGCCTCTAGAGATAGCTTAACTATATCATGGTCGGGACAGGGCTTCGACCTACTCATCAAACCTGTATATATAAAATGGACTCCAAGGTCTAGACCTGGTCACTCCGAGGAAGTGGAGCTTGCCAACCAAGCTGATGATTGACTCTGTCTAGTGGGAAGTTCTTTCCAGCTGTCTATCAGGACCTGCAAGCATGAAATACAACGCCCAAAATGGACGTCAGTAGGAAATAATGTACCGAGTATGTAAGGCAACAGCATAGCTGAAATGCTGAAACTGAATTGATAGTATAACAACCAAAACTAACTAGGAGTTAAATATAATCTGAAGATATGCTTACCAACTGGTACTGACTCAACTCTCTCAATATAGTAAGTAAAATAGATGTCTGGCCCTATAAGGCTCGGTACGTGTAACTGCTCTGCCGTAGTAGGCTTTCTCATAGGCGCTCGGCCATACTAGGCTCTGAATCTCGTCCATTCTAGGCTCGCTCATAGGCGGTCGACCATAGTAGGCTCGGTATATAACTGACGAGTGCAAAACACCACTTAATTTATGCTCGGTAATCAACTTTTATATAGTAAATATCGTATCCACATGGATTGGTTTATTATCATAGTTTCTAGCTAATTGCTATCCAAGATGATCAATTATGTGATTAAAACTACAATTAACTAAAAATCCAAAGCTATTGACTAATGACAATTGAAGCAAGGAATAAGTAAAGAAAGATATCAATGGGAGAAATAGGGTTTTGATAGGATAGGTTCAAGATAATTTTCTGGGATTTAACTCTAGTTAACTCACTTCTAATGTTCAAGTGAGTCTCTCAAATTCACTCAATTATTAGTTCACACGTTCAGCAGAAACTCCTCTCTGGACTAAGCCTCAACCTCATAAGATGAACCAATTTAAGCGCTGAGAAGACATGCAAGAATGCGTAGTGGATTGGTCTTTAGGATAACCTCTCTCGATTATCCTCCTAACTAGGTTTAATCAATTATTCAACTAGCCACTTCCGATTACTAAGAAGAATTAATGAACTCAACCAACAATATAATGCAAATATATCACAAGTTATGCCTCTCTCGATCATGAACAAGTGAATATAGATGCAACAATTGAATCATCCAAAAATGCATCAAATAAATAATCCACAAACAATCATCAATACACCAAATTCATCAAACCTTAAAGAGAATTACTCCATAGACATGGAGTATTTCATCACAAATATAATAAAAGTATAGGAAAACATAAATACAATCCAAACTCGGGTCTTGAGTGAGGAAGGAATGATGAAATCCTTGTGCTTTTGCTCCTCCAACTCCTACTTAGCTTTCTTAGGTCTAAATTATGTCAAAAAGACTCGAAAATAACGTTTTTCTATGTATTTATACCAAGTAGGGTCGGGCCAAGACGAAATCTCCCTTTCCTCGCCGAAATAGGAAAACTTGCAAACTTATTGCTTTTCGTACCTACTTAGCTTCCTTGCAAACTTTATTCACTAGTTCATGTCTAGTCCATCCATTTAACTTAATAAGAATCAAGATAACCTTAAGCCTATGCAAGAACACAATATACATACCTCCTACAGTAGCTTCAAGTCGAAATCCAATTTATATTTAGCTTACAACAACCTTCAATGGCAATACAACACTATATAAGTGACTTAAGTTAATCTTCACTTCCAATCTCAAGTTTCATATGTTTATTTCATCAATTAACTTGATAAACATATAGACATGCATAACAATAGAAACCATATCATAATCGAGTTATTTTCCCAACAAAAGATAACAAAATCTCTTCCCCTTTCAAGTTCTAGCTTGTAATCTTTCACTCCAACACCACAACCAACATGTAATTAACCTTAACACAATCAAAGGGATGTTAAACATACCTTAGGTAGTAGATACAATTCAAAACCTAAGCTTAAATTAGCTCACCATCATCCTTATTCACGTCACAACACCATAGAGGGTTATTCTTCACCTTTGGCTAACTTTGATGTTGGATTAGGGTGTATTTTTTTTGGAATTTGTTTGGATACTTAGGGAAACTATTTGGGAGAGTGGGAGGATGGAATGAGGTCGAAATATGAGCAAAGCTCATCCAGAAAATGAGATAAAAATAAGTGAAGTCCGCAAACGACCAAGTGGGTCCCATAGGGGCTGCCTGCACAGTCTCGCAAAATTGCAAATGTCTTTCTACTCCGATGTCGTATTGACAAATGGTTCAATGACTTAGAAACTAGACTCGTAGATCTTAAATTTGGTAGGTGTATCACTCAGTAATACCAAGTATAATGGAGAAAAGCTCAGTTACATTTGACCTAATGTTCAGCACATTTATGAATGTAACTTGTGGTGACCTTTGTAAACTTTTGTTCCACAACTAGCTTGGCTTCAAAACATACCACACGACTATGATACGACTAAAATAATGCATAACATAACCTCCTTAGAATCTTTTTTTAGAATCCAATTTTCTTATATAGCAGAAAGATGTCTTTATGACAATTTGTCTAGTAAACCTGCGCCCAAAGATCCTTGATGACTGATTCATAAACCACTAACGCTTTCAGTCTTGTGTTAAGTGTTCGCATAGCGACTAAGGGAAGGAATGCAGGGAAGAAGTCTTTCCTTTCCACTGGTTTTTGAAAGCTATCAATCCCCGCTTCTCCCTCTCACATCGGTTCTGCATCAGATGATGAGCCCATGCAAAAACATTCTCTTTTATTGGCGCCCGATAAGTAGGCTATTAGATTGATCATGTTTAGAACAATAGTATAACCCAGAAGTACATGTTTTGGCATTTCCAACTTCTCGACTTTCGACGAAACTTATTTTCTTTGATTTTTTTAGCTTCTAAAACTTCCAACCCTCTTGGTACTTGCATCTCATGATCTTAAATATTTTTAACCTGCAAGGTAACATGATTACCTTACTTTATTTACTTTCAAAGATGATCTCATTTCTGAGCTTATATCAATTGACATATGACGTGCTCTCACATACAAAAACATGGGGTGTAACAACCATAACCATGGAGAAGCAAAAAACACAATATACCACATACCCGAAAAGAGCTTAACCAAGACGCAATCAACCATTCAACACCCCAATAACCATGTAGCTCGAATTCCGCTATAAGGCCCAAACAGAACTGCATCATGTGTGCATATAACCAACAAGTCACAACCCTTTGTAGCATAGAAGAATAAAACATAGAACATATCAAAATACGAATAAGCTCAACTCTAACCGAATGACACACTTTTCAGCAATAACGGTGCCGAGTCAATAAACCCGACTCCGTGTAGAATACACATACTCATTTGGCCTACCAATGGGCTCCAAATCAACTCTGGTCATCCCCAAATGGATAAATGGCCTTCCAAAAGTCCACAATGACCTAACCATAGCACGTACTACCATCTAGCTAACTTTGGCCATATCTTCAAAGTTCGCAACCCTGAAACAAATCTGTGTCTGAGAACTCCCAGTCTCCAATTCCATGGAACACATGAATCAACATAGCCGATCCCAACTCCAGCACTCGAATGACAAACCCATCTCTCATACATATTCATTCCTACGAGAATTAATTCTATAATTCTTCCATGCCACATAGCGAAATCTGAACATATGCAGTTGATCAACCTTGCGAGTACCACAATACCAATGAAGCATCCGTAACTTAAAACACTATACGCCTTGTGAATATACACTCTTCTAAGGTAATACCAAATAGTGCCAACATCTGAAATCCTCTGTGATGCATAAACTTATTACCTTCCTTTTGAAACTAAAGGGTATACTTGCACAGGAAAATCCAAATCTCACACCACGTACCGCCTCTATTAGGCCATCATATGAAAACACGAGGACCTCGTTATCAACTTTGAGTCACAAGCAAACTACATACTCAATTAGCCAGGAGCCTTTCACATGATCCCATCCAGTAGAAAATCACAATACACAACATGCTCCTCACGCCGGTAGGAAATATCTATCTCAAACCATGGTAGAAACCATCGAGAACACTTTGAAATCCATTTGCACACAACCAAGTTATCGGAACTGAATCCTTCTAACTCAACCAAGCCACGCAGGTCGCCAAATCCAAGAGTATTACCACAAAACACTAGTAAAGCTCACCTCATTGTAAGAACCAAAAGAACCGATCCTATCCATTACAGTGCTGATCTAAACTACTACCAAGTTGTCCTATTTCTCTAAGTTCCTTTCGAATTACCCTCAAGGTGACACTTCTCCTTGCCAGAACATCACGATACTTACCGAAATCTCACCGCAAGAGATCCTAGCATAAAACCACACCTCCGTATGGCCAATAAGCCGTTGTATTCCCTCTTAAGCAACCCAAAAGTACCACAGCCGAGACACTCACTCTGAAGAGACCTTCTGTGAAAGCTAAAGTTGTTTTCTTCACCTTTCTAATACTCAATTGTAGAATCCATAATGATATAGAAATACTGCAAATCCCGACACCATCCGATGCAAATCTCAGATTCTAGCCATATACAAATCCGGAAAATTCTCAATTGCCACATATAAATCTTGAATTCATTAGAACCTTCTAGAGAGTCTTCCACTCTGCTCCAAATCTCAATTGCACCGCCCACCTAGGCCGAACGACCTGTGCCCCATTAGCACGACAACACCCAAAGAAGTAATCCACACCTCTAATCAACCGAGTAAATTCCTACTCCATGCGCACTAGATACTTCACGAATAACAATTAAAATCATTCCATGATTCTCATATACCCATAAAGTGTAATACACCATGCATCCCAATTTTCCTTGCTTAAGTCATTCTCAAAATCAGCCTCTGCGAGTCTTAACCAATCCACAAGTATGCCTCAGACTGAAACCAATACAATACGTAACCATGTAATCTAATAGTTGATAGTAGATTCCCCACTTGGCTTAAAGCCATAGATCAAGACACTCGATAACTCACAATTCCCATACTCTGTTACTGCCATAATACCGCAATGAGATTTAACTAAATCCTTCATAAGCTCATATGACACAAACCATATAGTACCTCAAATCATCTGTTAAGCTCGCATTCATCCTTGTGATGGTCAGGTCAACTTTCTCAACCAATTCAAACTCAAATTGCGACACCAATACCCATTGGGAGAAAAGAAATCCTCCACGCAACATCATAAAGATCACACATCCGTAGATTACCCCGCAGGTGATAACCCATATGTTTAGCCTCAAACTGAAATCTGTCTATACCCTTTCACAACTATTATGCAATCACTTAATCTTCTTGAGTCTGAACTCATCAACAAGACATGAAAATCTACTTTATTCCAGAAATGAAATAACACGAAGGAATCTCTCAAAAACCTGATAACTCAAGACTGTATGACACATCCACAGAAATCGAGCATCCAGTAGTCCTTTTCACATCTCAATCAAACTCTTCTTGCCACATCCAAACTATCTGAACACATACTGCAGTCATGTCATACTCATTATCTAGCCATCCAACCACTCATCAAGCCATAAATTCTACTCATAAGGACACCACTAGACATAGAAGTCCAAAAGAACATGCTCACACAATTGAAACTACCGAGCCTAAGCTGCGGTCCAAACCGGGCCTCAAGTCCTTTAGATTGGCCCATCACCAAAACACGAAGACACATATCGTACCTCAATCATGGAATTCCACAAGCCACCGATGTACAGTTGATACTGAATGCTCACATACGCATACGAGTGAGTGGAAGGAATTCAAAGAGATACACTTCAAGATGAATCAATGTCGCACAATAAGAAAAGAAAGATGGGAAGTTTATCGTAAATGCCATGTAGCCTCTCGAAGATAGGTATGTACGTCATCATACCGATCCGCAAGACTCTACTAGACACTTGCTCATGACTAGTAGAACCTATAAACCTAGCTCTGATACCAACTTGTCACGATGCAAAATCCTGCTAGTCATGATAGTAACTAACCCAATCCACTAGGTATGCCAATTTAACAATAATCCAATTTCAAATGAGATCTAATAAGAGAAATAATGATAATATAGCTGAACCTTTATACAAAGAATCCCCAAGGATTGGTAGTACAAATCATGAGCTTTTAAGATTTAGAATTTAAAAAGCTAATATGAAATGAATATATCATTTGTTCGAAATGTATATAAACAGATTTTTATAAATCTAAAACTACCATGAACAAGAGGAAGCTATAACTGGAATGCGGGTACATCTTCAATGCCAGCTTCCGCCTTACACAACAACATCAACTCTAAAATTTGCACGCAAGGTGCAGAAGTGTAGTATGAGTACAATCGACCCCACGTACTCAATAAGTAACAACCAATAGCCAACAACAATTCATAACAATATATTAAAAGTAGTACAAGAAACAACTCAAAGATAAGATGCTTAGCTCATTCATAGTTATGGAAAAATAGGCATGCTTTTCAAGTATAACAGCAAAACCAAAATCTTTTACCAAACTTACCAAAATATGAGTAAGAAAGAAATCAGTGATTTTTCCCCAAAAAACCTTCAACCACAGATAAGATGTTTCGATCTCATATAGCATGAGGAAAGTACATCCCTATGCCTACATGTCAATGTGCATGTGAAGTCATGAATGTCACAATACCGTGTAACATGAGAAAATGCATCTCTATGCCTGTATGTCAAATATACATGTCAATGCAATGCATTATAGTGATGAACTCATGTACGCATACTCTCAGAATACTCAATCTAACTATCTCCCACTCCCACTCGTAATGCTCAATCCTTCAGACACTCGATCAGCAGTGCACGGTACCTGCTGCGGCGCACAGACTAATCCCATCATGAATCAATAAAACCTGCGCTCACTGCTGGTAAGTCGGACTCCGGAGGAGCGGATCCTGCCCAATTGCTAACATAAGCTATCATGGCCTGCTGCGGCGTGCAACCCGATCCCATAAAGAATATATATAAGGCCCATAGGGCCTGCTATGGCGTGCAACCCGATGTATATAATAATATATATAAGCAAATATGGCCTGTTGCGGCGTGCAACTTGATCCCATCATGAATCAAATAAACCTGTTGCGGCGTGCAACTCGATCCCATCAATATCACTCACAACCCGGCCCTCAGGCCCCAACTCAGTTATCAATCTCTCCCGTCTCTCGAGCTCACAGATCTCATGCCAATCAGCCCAAACAATGATAACATGATGTGACAACAAAGGATAACAGAGACTGAGATATGATATGCAAATGAATGAGTATTTAATAGCAATTTAAGCAAATAATTCAAACAATAAAAATGACCTCAATGGGTCCCAACAGAGTAAGTACATAGCCTAAACATGATTTCTAACATGGATCACACCTCAATTACTCTAGCACGTAGGAATTTCATGGATAGAAACAAGATTAGATAACTACACAGTACCACAAAATCAACCGAGTCATAATTCACATGATACACGCCCACACGCCCGCCACCTAGCATGTGCATCACCTTAACACCAAACACATAATACGTATATTCAGGGGTTCATACCCTTAGTACCAAGATTAGAAGTGCTACTTACCTCGAACGAGCCGAATCCAATACTGAGCAAGCCAAACAATACTCCAAAAATGCCATCCCCCGCGTACCGACCTCAACGCTCGAAACTAGCCAAAAGCAACTCAAGAACATCAAATAATGCTAAAGGAAACAAACCCAATTGATAAATGTCGAATCATTAATCAAAAGCCCAATGTCAACCAAAAAGTCAAAACTCGGCTCGCACCTCAAAACTCGACAAAACTCAAAAAATTCGATAACCCATTCAATTATGAGCCCAACCATACTAGTTTCACTCAAATCCAACTCCAGAATCGATGTTCAAAACTTAAAAATTCACTCTATGAAATTTTGGACAAAATCCCCAATTTATGTTTTGTAATCATCAACTACATGCCAAAAACGAGGATAGATTCATAAGATATAATCAAAATCAATTCGATAACACTTACCCCAATCCATATGGTGAAAATCACCTCAAAAATCGTCTCATCCGAGTTCCATAGCTCCAAATATGCAAAAATGACCGAAACCTCCGAAATAGAGTACTTTATATTCATTGGACGAATTAATTAAACACGATCGCGGAAATACCATCATGATCATGAATAAGAAAAATGCACTGCCCCAGAAATACTCTATGCGATCGCGGAACGACCTTCACGATCGCGAAGAACAAAAGCCACTGCTGCCAAAATGAAATTCGCGTTCGCGATACGTGATGACCACAGATGCCAAAGCTCAGCGAACGCGACCCATATAACGCGATCGCGTTGAAGAATTCTCCAGCTCTCATTTGCCCAGTCTCAACACTACGCAATCTCAATTCCTCATCCGAGAACGCGATTCACAAGCTCTCCTAACTAAGAGAACACATTCTTCAAGTCGCAACAGCTATGAAGAAAGTGCCCAGCTCCAAATTTCCTCTATGCGATCGCATCCCCATCTCTACGATTGCGAAGGACAATCGAGGCATCAGAAACCAGCAATGAAAACATGACCCAATATGGTCCGGATCAATCCGAAACACGCTCGAGCCTCTCGGAACCCTATCCGAACATGCCAACAAGTGCCAAAACATAACACAGACCTGCTCGAGACCTCAAATCACACATAACAATGTCAAAACCATGAATCATGCCTCAAATCGATATTAATGAAATTTTGAACTTTCAACTTTCAAAACTTGCACCAAACTATGTCCAATCAACTCGGAATGAACTCAAATTTTGCACACAAGTCTCAAATGACATAACGAAGCTATTCCAATTCCTAGAACCACAATCCAAATCCAATATCATCAATGTCAGCTCTCGAAAAAACTTATGAATATTTCAAACCTTCAAATTTCTAATTTTCGCCAATTAGTGCCGAAACTTTCTAGAAATATCCAAATGCAAATCTGGACATACGCTCGAGTCTAAAGTTACCATCCAGACCTAACGGAACAATCAAAACTCTATACCCGGGTCAAATATTAAAAAGTTAAACTTGGTAAACTCTTCCAACTTAAATCTTCCTAGTTGAGAATCATCCTTCCAAATCAATTCAGAATCACCTGAAAACCAAAACCAATGATGCACACAAGTCATAATACATCATATGAAGCTAATAAAGACTTCAAATAGCTAAACGAAATGCAAATTGTCAAAATGACAGGTCGGTCCATACACTGAAGTATTCATATATATAAAGTAATACTTCAAGCCTAAAAGGATGAAGTTATAGCCTTATATATGGGTATAAACGGGTAGTGTTTCCAAAACAAATTTAGCCTATAAAGTCTAATTCTTAAAAGCGATAGTTACAACCTTATATATGCCTATTAACGGGTAATGTTTGCAAAAAAAAAATTTAGGCTATAAAGTCTGACTCTCAAAAGCCATAGATGATAACTTCAGACCAAAAAGGTTGAAGTTTCTAACTTATATATGCTAACTTCATCCTTATAAGGCATGAAGTTTTTGGTTGACACGTATTATATTATTACATTAAAATGAGAATGCAACCTTCAAAATTCAAATAAATACACAAAAACAAAACATGATTTTCATTTATATAACATATAACATGAAAAAAATCACACAGAACAAAAGAAAGCCATAAAAACAATTACAAAATTACAGAAGAAAAATATAAAAAAGGGATTAAAAAAACTACGCATCACCACCATCATTAGAATAGTACTCATCAATTTCTCGATATATCTCATCATCATCCGAATAAGATATAATTATAGGATACTCGGGAAAAAGACCACAAAGTTTCATGAGATCGCACTTCAATTTGTTGAATTGATCATACAACTGATTTTGTTCAATTATTACTCTGTCCATAAGATAAGGAAGACTCTTCAAGGTATTTTCCATATTGGCATAATCGTCCCTAATGAGAAATTTAAATGAATCAATTGCTGCACAACCTTAATGAACGAGGTCAAATAACCTTTACAACTGTGTTCGCGGTTCAACCTATTTTGGAATAATTCATCGGCAAAAAACTATGGTCTGATTCTTTCCCAATCAGCCTTTATTTGCTCCCACTTCTGCATAAGATTAGTCATTGGTACGTTTCTATGCAAATAAAAATTTAAACTCTTCCACTTCTGCATAAGTTCATCCATTTAAGTTTCTTGCTTCCGCTAGCATTAGACATTGTTTCTTTAAAAAAGCTAAAAGGCTATGGATGAATATAAATATAAAGAAATAAGCTAGAATATGGCTGACTATGAAATTTTCAAGTGAAGAGGTTGTTAATATAGCCAAAGTTGGAACCTAATCAATTTAGTATCTATACATGCAAAGGTAACTTTCAGGTCTGTTTACTATTTTACGTTAAGAGAAATTGAATGTAACAAGATAAGTAGGTGAAAAAAGATAACAATAGGTGGTAAATGCAAAAATAAATATAACTTCGGCCTAATAAGTCCATAGTTTTTCTATACTAAAAATATAACTTCAGGCTAAAAAAGCCAAAGTTTGCACCTAATCAATTGAAAGCCTTCATTTACTATTTATAAATGCAAAAGTAACTTTTTAGGTCATTTACTATTTCATGGTTAGACAAATTAAATGTAATATAAAGTAGGTAGTAAAAGACAAAAAGTAGCTAGTAAATACGAAAAGATAAGTTTGAAGTTTTAAAATACAAAGGAATGTAACTTTGGACTAATAAGTCCATAGTTTTGAAAGTATGAGCTAAAACTTCATGCTAATGTAGCATGAAGTGGTTTCACATTGATATAGTCTTAGAGTAACCTTCAGAGTATGAAGTTTCAAGGATATATAAACTAAAACTTCATGCTTATATGGCATGAAGTTGTTTCACGGTGATATAGCCTCATACAAAACTTCGTATTAGATAATTAGTGTATTCCAAGAAAACTTTAGCACAAATTATCTGAAGCTTCAAGGATCTAGAAAGAGAACTTCACACATATACAAACAATAACATCATATATATATTTACAAAAGAAATAGCTAGTAGTGTTTTCCTCAAAACTATAGTATAGAAAGTCTGAAGCTTCAAAGATATATAATCTAAAACTTCATACTAAACATGCTGAAGTTTTTGTCCTACAGTCTCTAGTTTTGTGATGAATTGTTTCTAAACTTCATACTAAACATGCTGAAGTATTTTAGTCCATTTCCTAACACTTCATACTAAACATGCTGAAGGTTTGTCCTGCAGTCTGTAATTTTGTAATGAGTTTTTGCAAAACTACAGACTAAACATGCTAAAGTTTTTATGTTCATTTGCTAAAACTACAGACTAAACATGCTGAAGTTTTGTCCTGTAGTATGTAAATTTTTAATGAGTTTTTGCTAAACTCCAAACTTATCAATGCAAAAGTTTTTTTGTTCATTTCTTAACACTCCACACTAAACATGCTGAAATTTCACAAAACATACTTAAGTTTATGATAAAAGAGGCAAAGGTATTTGATAGAATCCAAGACAATTCCAGACAAATTAATGCGAAGAGAACAAATTAAAAGATAGACAACATATAATTCATAAAAAGAATTTATCTCCTCAAATCAAATTTAGTTTTCACTTACAGCATTGAAAAATAAAAAAATAAAAAAATTTCATTTGCAATCCATTCTCTATAAAAAATATTCACATAAAGTGTCTACATATTCTCCATAGTTTCGTCCTAGTTGCTCTTCTGGAGTTTCATAAACGCTTTCTTCCTTCCACTTTCCATGAGTCCAAAGATTGGCAGTCAATTCTCTCCGGAATGTCAAAACATCACTATGTTTGAATTTGAAGACATTATCTTGCTTCCACCGCATCTTAATGAACTTAAGAGTAAGTATACCACAATCAACACTACAAAAAAAAATATGAAAACAAATTGAAGATTAATTAACACAATAACTCTAAAAAATAAAGAAAAAACCATAAAATAAGATGCATATGCCAAACACATAATTGTTCTGCTGTATAGGTGTTTTCATTCACTTAATCGTAAAATTGTTTGGAGCATTTTCCCCATAAGTTTCATTTTTAGTGCCAAATTTCAAGCATTCGATAGAGTGTGGAATCAACAGGGTATAATTTTGGACATGTTCCAACGTACTGTCATATGGTAAATCCTTCAAGGAATCGTACACATATATAGTTTTGATTTTAAAGTGCAGAATTCCAAGAAAGTAGTGCGTAAATAACTGCCCAGCTCTTGGGTTAAGTCGAAATGGAAAGAATACTTTTTCGATAGATGCCTCTGAAATACCACATGAAAGGTAAATGCCTCTTACGTAGTTGGCTACCTTTTCACCAGTTGATTCTTCAAGAATCCAGGTAAACTCAGTAAGTTCCTTAATCTTCACTTCTTCGTCAGATTCCACAGCTTCCTCAACCACCTATTTTTTGACAGCCCACTTTCTCTTTGATTTGCTCTTTTTGTCCTCCATTCTCATTTCCTTCCTTATTCTAATTTTCTCCTTCTGTTCATCTGAAGGATGAACACGAGCCAACATAGTCATATACTAATCAATAAAGTAAATTTGTTACTACACATTTTGATTTTGGATAACTTGAAAGCTGATAGCAATATTGCTTGCACAAGAAATATACAGCCATTTCAATATGCTGCAAATGAACAACATAAAAAGAAAATATGTAAACTTAACCAATATAGTTCAGAGTAAAAAATAAGTTTAGTAAATGAACTAAAAATTTTTAGCATGCATAAATATGAAGTTTAGCAAAAACTCATTACAAAACTATAGATTGTAGGACAAAAACTTAAGCATATTTATTATGAAGTGTAAGGAAATGAACTAAAAACTTCAGAATATTTAGTATGAAGTTTAGGAAAAAACACATTACAAAACAACAGACTGCAGGACAAAACTTAAGCATGTTTAGCAGAAGTGGTAGGGAATGAACTGAAAACCTTCAGCATGCATAAGTATGAAGTTTAGAAAAAAGTCATTACAAAATCACAGACTACAGGACATAAACTTAAGCAAGTTTAGTATAAAGTGTAAGGAAATAAACTAAATAATATCATCATGTTTAACATGAAACTTAGAAAAAAATTTATTATAAAATTATAGACTGCATGACAAAACTTAAGCATGTTTAGTATGAAGTGTTAGGGAATGAACTAAAAAACTTAAGCTTGCATAAGTATGAAGCTTAGAAAAAACTCAGTACAAAACTACAAACCGCAGGACAAAAACTTAAGCATGTTTAGTATGAAGTGTTAAGAAATAAACTAACAAACTTCAGCATGTTTAATTTGAAGCTTAAAAAAAAACTCATTACAAAACTAGAGACTGCAGGACAAAAACTTCAGCATGTTTAGTATGAAGTGTTAGGAAATGAACTAAAAAACTTCAGCATGCATAATTTTGAAGTTTAGAAAAAACTCACTACAAAATTACAGACTGTAGGACAAAACTTCTGCATGTTTTAGTATGAAGTTTTAGAAAATGAACTAAAAAATTTTAGCATCCATAAGTCTGAAGTTTACCAAATTACACTACAAAAACTTCAAAACAAACATAAGGCTGAAGTTTTAGGAAATACAGTTCAAAACCAATTCAAAAAATAATTTAATAACTTACATCATCCTCAAGATCAGAGTTAAGGTCCACAAGCTTGTTAAAGTATGACTTTGGAATATCAATTCCAGCTAATCTGAATGGCTTGGAATCATACTCCCCGGTATCCGTCTTCAACCAGTCTGTAAATCTCTGCATCAATGCGCTGTCTTGCTTTACATAATGGAAGGGAAATCTTCTTGTAGTCTTTCCTACTTTCCAATCTTGCCCCCTTGCCTTTTTTTTAGGAATGATGTAAGGAGATTTCAAAAAAAAAATACACTCCATACGAATCATTTTCCCTACTTTAGCTAGTTTTCTTTTTGCTTGCTACTCCTGCTACTCAGTCACAACTAACTATTGCGGTTCAACAACAGGGGTAAAATCCACAGTCATAGGGACAACTACTTCTCAAACTCCCTGTTGTTCATGATGTTCTTGTCTCTCTTCACCAACAACAACAGCAGTAGAATTACCTTTTAAGCCAGCCTTTTGTGTACTATCCGATGAAAATGAACATAAATTGAAGTTGGGGATATCATTAGTGTAACACTAAAAATTAGGAGAACTGGACAACTTCCTTCGTTTAGGATTTGGAAGAAGCTGTGATGCATCAGATGAGATCTGAAAAACATGAAAAATATATACATAAATACACTTGATACAAACACACATTAGTCAAAAATGCATTGTAATCGCATTGCAGCAAATAACTACCTGGCCTAATTGTGCGATACAGATGATGTTTGCATACGAACGGATCCCCTTGCATTATCCTTCTATATGCCTATATCTTCATGCAAATAGAAAGGAAAAAATAGTAAATAATACTGACTAAATTTAAAAAATGCTACAAAGACACTTCACACCTGTCTGTGAGCCAATGTACGACCCAAAAATCCAACTAGTTATGATGGCACATAATCCAACCCGCTAGGTAAGCTAATTAGCAACAATCTAATTCAATGAGATTTACTGAGGGAAATAATGATAATATAACTGAACATTTATATAAAGAATTCCCAAGGACTGGTAGTACAAATCATGAGCTTTTAAGATTTAGAGATTACAAAACTGGTACGAAATAAATCAACATCTATTTGAAATATACATAAACAGATTTTCATAAATTAAGCTATCATGAATAAGAGGAAGCTACAAACGGAACGCAGGTACAACTTTAATGCCAGCTCCCGCCATATACATCAATATCAGCTTCGAAATCTGCACGCAAAGTGCAGAAGTGTATTATGAGTACAACCGACCCCATGTATCCAATAAGTAATAAACCTAACCTTAGGTTGAAAGTAGTGATAAGCTCGGAAGATATTCGGAGTCCAACATCAAAACCAATAGCAGTTCATAACAGTTTAGTGAAGATACTAATATAAGCCATCATGGCCTACTGTGCCGTGCAACTCGATCACATCAATAATATATATAAATCCCATAGGGCCTGTTGTGGTGTGCATCCATATCCATATAATAATAATACATATAAAGCCAATGTGGCATGCTGCGGCGCGCTGCTCGATCCCCTCAAGAATATATATAAAGCCCATAGGTCCTGCTACAGCGTGCAGCTCGATCCCATCAAATATCACTCATAATCCGGCCCTCATGCCCTAACTCAGTCATCAATCTCTCCAGTCTCTCGTGCTCAAAAATCTCATGCCAATCAGCCCAAACAATGATAACATGATGTGATAACAAATGATAACAGAGACTGAGGTATGATATGCAAATGAATGAATATGACTGAGTATGTAGTTGCAATTTAAGCAATGAACTCAACAGCATAAATGACCTCAGTGGGACCCAATGGGATAAGCATATATTCTAAACATGGTTTTTAACGTGGATCACAGCTCAATTACTCTAGCATGTAGAAATTTCATGGATACAAATAAGATTAGGTAACTACACAGTACCACAGAGTCAACCGAGTCATAATTCACACGGTGCTTGCCCACACGTCTGTCACCTAGCATATGCATCACCTCAACACCAAACACATATCATGTATATTCAAGGGTTCATACCTTCAGCACCGAAGTGTTACTTACCTCGAACAAGCCGAATCCAATATCGAGCAAGCCAAACAATACTTTAGAAACGCCATCTTGCGCGCATCGGACTCCAATGACTCAAAACTTACCAAAAGCACTCTAGATCATCAAATAATGCTAAAGGAAACAAACCCAATCAATAAAAGGTTGAATCTTGAATCAATTACTTAAAGTCAACCAAAAAGTTAAATCTGGGCCCACACCTCGAAACCCGATAAAACTCACAAACTCACAAAATCCAACCATACTAGTTTCTCTCAAATTCGACTCTTGTATCGATATTCAAAACCCTATTTCCTCTTGTAAAATCCCATGTTTTGATGTTAAATCTGGTGATGGATTCACGTAAATCTTATAGATATATGTTAGAATCACTTACCCGAAGCTTGTAGATGAAGGTCTAGGTAGAAACCTTTCAAACCCGAGCTCCGAAGTCTCTAAAGTGGTGAAGAATGAAATAGAAGTCCAAAAATCCTATTTATATAGTACAAAATCTGATCTCCCACAGTGCAGCCGAACTTTTATTTGTGTGGTCCTCACTTCCAAGTTTTGCGGCTGCGATCCAAATTATGCGGCTGTACTTCAGCAGCAACTGCACTACCAATCTTCCGTAAATTGACCATAACTTTCTGTACAAATGTCCAAATGATGAACGATTAGATTTTTCTAAAACTAGAATCAAAGGGCTACAATTTTATTTTGGCTCATCTCCAAATTCCTTATGGATTAAAAGATATAAGCTTCCGAAGTTAGACCAACAAACCTGCCAATTTCCCTGTTGCGGCCCTTAGTGCGGTCCGCACTTTGGCCAATTCCTCCATAAAATTTTGTTTGTGGCCGCACATGGGCTTTGCCTCAGCACTCCAAAAATGTACCCTCCGCACTTCAACTGCTCCAGAACATCATCAAAGTGTCGAAATGCCCAAACTTGCTCAAAAAGCATCTGAGGTCCAAGGGACCCCATCCCAACATGCCAACAAGTCCTAGCACAATACGAACTTACTCGAAGCCCTAAATCACATCAAAAAACACCCGAATCATGAATTGCACATCAATTCAAGCCTAATGAACTTCCAACCTTTAGACTCGTGCCGAAACATATCAATCCAACTCCGAAGGACCTCAAATTTTGCATCCAAGTTCGAAATGACATAACAAACCTATTCCAACTCTAGAAACAAAATCCGAACTCGATAACATCAAAGTCAACTCTCTGTCAAACTTATGAACATTCCAAACCTTAGAATTTTTAATTTTTGCCAATTAGCACCAAAACCTTCTAGAAACATCCAAATGCATATCCGGGCATATGCTCAAGTCCAAAATCTTCATTTGGACTTAATGGTATCATAAAAACTTCGATCCGAGGTCAAATACTCAAAAGTCAAAACAATGAAATTCATTCCTCCAAACAAATTCTGAATCACCCGAAAAATCGAAACCAATGATGCACAAAAGTCGTAATACACCATGCAGAGCTACTCATGCCCTCAAACTACCGAGCAAAGTGAAAATGCTCAAATTGACCAGTCGGGTTGTTATAGCTAACAGGTGCGAAAAGATGTATTTCTCCTTTTTCATATAGCCAAATGAGCTCACAAATTTCTTTTTCGGCTGCATCGAGTCTTTTTGAATAATCATCAAAAAGGGAAAAAATTAAAGAAAGTATGCAAAATTTCAAACTGAAAATAAAAACTTGGATCAAATGTACTAAGTTCATCATGTATAGAATACCTTGACGTTTGCCTTCCACTGTGCTATCACTAGACTGCATATATATATATATATATATATATATATATATATCATAGAACATATTTATACCTGTAGGTATAACTTCCTATGTGTCTCCACCTAAAATTTCTTGGAGAATAGCTAATGCTTCCACAAACACATTGCCTTTCGCAATAGGAATACCCACATCAAAACTCGGTACGTGTTCTTCAGTACCGACTACTTCATCATCTGCACCTTTCGTGCTTTCCACATTCTCGGTTGATAACTGTTCATCATGTGCAGAAACTTTGCTCAATTTATCAACACTAGAACTTTCCGCTTGTACTTGCCCGTCAACAGCTTGAACTTACTCGATGCTTGAACTTTCCCTTCAACAGCTGCTTGCTCACCTCTTGCATTTTTAGCTGGGACTTTATGCAGTCCATCATGAGATTGAGGTTTGACGGACTTGTTCATCCTATCATATTGCTGATAGTTCATGAATTCAAAATCTGCATTGCCATCATCTCTTTCTTTTAAGTTGTCGACAATCTCAAACAACTTTTCAAACTTCATATCGAAATATTCCTACAAAATTTACTAACAATGATTATTCTGAATAAAACAATATCATCAGCAAGAAAAAGGACTTCACTGTAAATAATCCTACCTTGGCTTTTTTCACAACCTCGTCCACAATAACAGATCTCTTGTCCTGTCGAAACTCTCGAACAAATTTTTTTCATGATCATGCGCCTTTCTTCCATTGCATTATTTTTAACCTCCCTCATTACCCTCTAGTATCCCAAGGGATTCAATTCAAACATTCATAGATTCTATGCCCGCCTCCGCTCTGATGTTCCAACGAGTAATAAAAACAGCACAACAATTTCAGAAATAATAAAGTATAAAACTTCATCATAAATAGGTGTATAGTTTAACAAACACAAAATAAAACTTTAGCTCGAAAAAAGCTGAAGTTCATCAAATACATAACAAAACTTTAGACAAAACATGCTGTAGTTTTACAAATACAAAGAAAGCTTTAGTTCTAAGAATGCTGAAGTTTAGCAAATACAGAACAAAAACTTCAGACAAAACTTTCTATAATTTGAAAAACACAGAACACAACTTCAACTCCAAGAATGCTGAAGTTCATCAAAAACACAACAAAAACTACAAAGAAAACATGCTTTAGTTTTACAAACACAAAATAAAACTTTAGCTCCTCGAATGCTGAAGTTCATCACAAATAGAACAAAAACTGTAGCCAAACATGCTGTAGTATTACAAACACAGAATAAAACTTCAGCTTCAAGAATGCTGAAGTTCAGCAAATACAGGAAAAAACTGCAGACAAAATATGATGTAGTTTAAGAAACACAGAACAAACACTTCAGCTCAAAATAAGGCTGAAGTTCAGCAAAGTACAGAATAAAAACATGTTATAGTTACGAAAAAATTAGTATGAAAAAAACTTTAGGCTGAACATAAAAAAATCAAAACCTTGCATGAAATATTGTATTAACTAATTCATCATCAAACATCGTTGTAAAACGTTTAGAACGACTCTAGGTACGAGGTGATTCTCCAATTATAGGAGTTCGATTCATTTTTTTTGATCGACTCCAACTACATTGTGATTAACCAGTTAAAGGAACCCGATTCATTACCTCCGAACGATTGCGACTGCATGGTAATTGTCCCACTAAAGGCATTGAATTCAATTTCTCTTTAGTAAGAATTATCTCTACTACCCTAAATGCCTGATATTTCTGTTTAATAGAAAAAAGTATGTTAGACAAAATAAAATAAAACTGATATGTCAACATATTAAGAAAACTACAGAAAAAAAAAGAAAAAAAGAAAAAATAAAGAATACTAACTTACAGCATGATTAGTGAAGTAATCCGCATGAAGTTATTTTAATTTAGGCTCTCCCAAGCATGGATAACGTAACATTCTGGGAACCTGAGGGACATCACTGTATTCATCCTCTTTTAAATACTTGCCCCGGATATCTGGGAAGTGGTCATAGAACCAAACACATAATGAATATAGAAATCCACCTACACTATACTCAGTTGCGTTGGTTTTGTCCTTGTGTCCAAAACATGTTTCATTGAAGTAATCAGCTTCACACAATTGATTCATTTTTTCTTCCAAACAAAATAGACTCCACAATAAGAAAATCCATAAGCTTCACAGCGTTTTCATCACTCTCGCTACGTTTTTGAAATTCACATTATCCTTTTTAATTTGATTCCGTATCATATAATCTTGAATGTCCTCCAAGGTTACACCCTTAAACTTCCCAAAATAGCGCTTTAGAATCTTACTATCTCATTTAATTGATTTTTCAACATTATGTGCTGTGATCCTCAAACCGCTCATAATGTGAAAGTCTTCAAGGCTGAACGACACATCACAACCAAAAATTTTAAAACTAATGGAATGTCGGTCATTGGTGAATACACGAGAAAGAATCAAATAATAAACCAATTTCATGTTGCAATGGAAATTCTCCATAGCCATGATATACCGAAATGTACTATTATTCGGCTTCTCCTATTGTGCAGGAGTCAAGAAAGTTGCAACTAAGCCCTTCAAATCGTGGTTCCCCTTCTAGTAAGCACGATAGTTAAACCAATCTCGAAGCTCAAAAAATCTCTCCCCTAGTTTTGTAGGTACAACAACAGGGACTGAAGGAGCTTTACGTATTCTAGGTGCTTTATGATCTTTAGGTGGTTTAAATTTCTTAGATGCCATCTGTTGAAAATAATTATAGGTGAGAAAAATAACTTCAGAACATTATGGCATAATTTATGTTTTACAGCTTTTATAACTTCAGACCAAATGAAAAGAATCATTAAAAAACTTTAGAACAATTTTGCTTAAGCTATATTTTAAAGCCTTCTAACTTCAGACTATACAGACGTAATTATGCTTGAAGAATATATAGCATTTTCATTTGAGTCTCAAAATATTTAAAAATTTCAACGTCTCCAAAAATCACTGAAGAATATATAGCATTTTCATAAAAATACAAACACAGAATCAAAAGACCTAAAAACACTAATCGTGAAAGTAAAACCAACAAAACTAATGCATTGATCAAAGTAAAACCTAGGAAACTATTTTAGCACGAATAAAAATAAAAAAATGATTCAACTAAGATTACTATCAACAACAAAAAAAACCCCAGAAATTAAAATTTAAAACTGATCGTAAATTAAAACCTCATATACAGTTAATGCAATGTACAAAAGAAATCATTAAAATCGTACCTGTGATTATACTTAATGTTGTGGAGAAGAAACAATTGCAAAATCAAGTAGAATGCAATGGCGAACACCGTTTGATTTCAGAGAAGAACAAATCAAAAACGCGAAGAAGGAGAGAGAGATAGAGACAGTAGACAATATGCCATATACTTGGAGAGAAAGTAGTCTTATATTAAATAAGGGCTAAATAGTCTTTTTAGAATAGTTTTAACAAAAAACCGAGTACAAATGTAAACGGAAAAAATAAAACGGGTATAAATTAAAAAGGGGCGACCAAATACAGCGCCCCATGCAATTTTTACTTAAAGGTCGAACTTTTAAGTTAACTATTTAAATTACGAAATATTAAGCACGTTAAACTTAACTTAGATATTGGACTGTTTTCGTACGACACTTCTTAGTTCAACTAATATTATGCATCTTAAAAGTTATTTGTGGTTTTTTTATAGTCTAATAATATTTTATTTTATTATTACGTAGATATGTTTAAAGTTCTCATCAATTATTTTTTAATTTTTTATGAAGTGTGGCTCATTGATAATTGTTCTTCGCCTTTTTAGTTCTTAAATTAATTCATTGACTACTTGTAGTTCTGTATATTTGTGGTATAATATTCGTTAAATATTAATAATTTTAAGGCTTTAAATTGTTAATTATCCATTTTATTTTTAGGAGCTGTAGGACGAACCTTAACATTTAAATATCTAAATGGGTAACGACTTCCTCTATTTGATGCTTTACGTGCGTGTAATTGCAGTTACGTGACTTGTCGGGGTGGTTGGTTTGATTTCGAGGAGGTTTTGGAGTGAATTGGGACACTTATTCCCAAGTTGGAAGCTTAAGTTGTAAGAGTTGACCGGAGTTTGACTTTTATAATGAAGACCGTGGAATGGAGTTTTGATGGTTCCAATAGATTCATATGGAGATTTTGGATTCAAAGATATGTCCGAATTTGGATTTGGAGGTACCTAGTTGATTTGGTTCCATTTGACAAAAGATGGAAAATTAAAGGTTTGAAACGTTTTGATCGAAATTTGACTTGATGATATCGGGTTTAGATTTTGGTTCTGGGAGTTGGACTAGGTCCGTTATATTATTTGGAAGTTACATGCACAATTTTAGGTCGTCCGAATTTGTTAGGCATGTTCGGCGTAAGTTTTGAATTTGAAATTTTGGATTAGTTCTTTAGGTTTGAATCGAAGTGTGATCCATGGTTTTGATGTTGTTTTATGTGATTTGAGGCCTTGAGTAAGTCTGTGTTATATTTTGGGATGGGTTGGTGTGATTTGATGGGGTCCTGGGGGTCTCGAGTGTGTTTCAGATGGGTTTCGAACCATTCCACCATGTTTTCAATTGCTGATTTCTGAATTTTAGTTTCCTTCTTCACAATCACGACAACGCTGTCGCGTTCGCTGAAGGTTGGAGTGGTCTGGGCAGTCACCTTTCTGTGCGTTCGTGGTGGGGGTTTCAGCGTTAGCGAAGCAACTGGGAGGAGTAGGCCTACGCGTTTGTGAGGACCATGCCGCGTTCGTATAGGGATTTAAAGAAAAGGGATTTCATGAATTGCACGGGATTAGAATACCCCCCCCCCCCCC